>JADLZN010006946.1:0-64728 GCA_018155175.1 Sinocyclocheilus anophthalmus | reverse complement strand
TTAAGAATGTAATCAATATTCCACTCTGTGTCCTATTTTCTGTTCAGAAACTCTTTTAATGTGATCTCCTGCACCCCAATCTCCCTCAGCTTATTCTTCATTACCTGCCTCTGTGTTTCATATCTCATACAAGTCATGATTATGTGCTCCACTGACTCCTCTTCTCGACATCCCTCACACAACCCTGTCTGGTGCTTCCCTATCATCTTTAGTGTTTTTTTCAGTGAACAGTGTCCCAACCTTAACCTAGTCATCACCGAATCTTCTCTCCTATTTCCAATTACCACCCTATCCTCTTTAACATTTATTTGAATTTGGTATAAGTGCCTCCCTTTCTTCTCTCTATCCCACCTCTCTTGCCACCTTTTATTGATTTTCTCCCAAATTATGCATTTAACCTCTGCTTTACTTAAATGTACCTGCATTTCTACGTTCTCTTTTGTTAGTACCCTTTTAGCCAGCCTATCTGCCATCTCATTACCCGTAATCCCAACATGTGCTGGGACCAGGGGTCTGAAGTAACGAATTACAAATACACACGTTACAGTAATTAAGTAGTTTTTATCAGTAATTGTACTTTTTTGTGTAGTTTAAAAATGGTGTACTTTTACTTGAGTACATTTTAAATGATGTATCAGTACTTTTACTCTGCTATTTTCCTCCATTTGTGGTCGTTACATGCTTATTTTAATGTTCAGTGTTTCCCCTGCCATTATTTTAGGGGGGCGGCTCGCCCCCCCAACGGCATTCTGCGTGAATTCTGCGTGTCTCTGTGTTAATGATTGACGCAGACACGCGGTTTTGTGTAGTACTCGTACTGGAACGCTCGTGACGCTTCCGGTGATATTAACCTCTGCCGTCTCACTAATGAGGACATAAACACATCTCCAGAACTGCTCTGAGTCACTTCAGCAGCATATGACCGTTTAGTTTGAGTAAAACTATCATCATGTCATACACACACACAGACGTAAAGGTATTCACGGCACCCCGTCAAAACAAATGTTCAGTTTAACTTAGGGCATTGCGGCAGAAATATATTACTATTGTTGAGTAGAATGTACTTAACAGACTGCTACTACTACTACTAAAATTATTAAAACCTTATTTTTAAGGAATAATCATTGAATATTTCTTCAGTGTTTTAATTGTAATATTAAATTACCTTTATTTTCCAAAAAAATTTATTAAATTTTCATTACTTAAAAGATAGATTAAATGAATGTTTTATGCCTTAAAACAAAATGTAAATACACAACACAGAATTTCTGAGCAAAAAAAGTCATAAGGCTATTGTAAGAATAAATGAAAATTGTTTTATGCTTTCAAATTAGACATGTTAAAACAGAATTTGGTTACAATAAAACGTAAGGTTGGAAAAATAAAACATTTTATAGGGCCCTAAAAATTTAATTTGTGTTAAACTTTTAATAAAATTGTTAAATTGTTTAAGTTTCATGGTTTTAATTAATTATACATGCTTTTTGATTAATAAAATGTAATTTAACCATTAAAAAGGAGTCCCCCTTAACTTATGCTATTTAACCGATTAGACATCTCTAAGATGCTGCTGTATTGAACATGGCACCTAATGACTAATTTACAATTTTTTGTTCCAGTCATTTTGTTTTATTTGATGTTTGCTTCATCGTGGGTTCCCTCTTACGTCATACTCCGGGGTTTCCTTAGGTATTTGTGCACATGTGCACTCTTCAAAAACGGCGCTTTTAGAGGACGCGCTAACATACATAGGATTAAAATGCATTTATATTTAGATAAAATGGAATATATAGATTGCACTGCATGTTAGCTTGCTTATTGTGCCCAAAAGCATAATTTATTTAAGTCCATATATTTTACTAACAAGAAACTATGCTTCTAAGCACAGGTCGAGAGCTGTAGTTCCAACTACGTAAGTTTGCGACGCTGTTTGCGAATGTTCGTTTGAACTATGGTTTCGGGAAACACCGAATCGTTGAACAATGTTGGTAACGACGGAACTTGCGACCATATTTGCTAATGATCTTTTGTGAACGCACCCCTGCGGGCCGTTCTTCGACGTACTATTACCATCCGGATGACACGTCACACCTCCCCGAGATGAACATCATGCTCTAGAATCTGGCTATCGTTCTTTTCTTCGAGAACTCACCCGTTGTTGTTGATTAGTATGGCTGGATTGAGTTATCTGAGATAATTGCGCGTTCATGGCTTTGTTTAAAAGGGGTTATGTATCGATACTCTAAACCACAATCAGCAATCCTTGCGATTGGCTGGCGGCAAGACAGCAACTTTCGACTATTCGGATGTTTTGCTGGACATTGTTGTCTGGGGAGCTGTGGCGCCGATCAAGCGCTTCAGGACGCGCAGACGGGGGAAGAGAGCCGGCGCGCTCGTGAAGCTCAGACAGCGCGGATTCAGGACGCCGTTGCCTAGCATCCATCTGGCGAACCTCCGCTCTTTACCCAACAAACAGACGAACTCCTTCTGCTCTCCGACAAATAATGATTTTTCTAACTCTGCTGCTCTGTGCTTCACGGAAACCTGGCTGAAAGACGCCACTCCGGACAGCGCGTTGAGTCTCCCGGTCTTTCAGCTGTTCAGAGCAGATCGCGACGCAGCAATCAACGGTGGAATCGCTCAGCCGGCGGGACAGGCTTTTACATCAATGAGAGGTGGTGTACAGATGTAACTGTGTTAAAGAAGATGTGCTGTTCAGATCTAGAAGTGCTCTTCATTAATTGCAAGCCGTTCTATTCGCCGCGGGAGTTTTGCTCATTCATTCTCGTCAGTGTCTACATTCCTCCACAAGTGCATGTGAGCTCCGCTTTACAGAAACTTGCTAATCAGATCACAGACACAGAACTACAACACCCGGACTCTGTTTTAATCAGTCTCGGGGACTTTAATAAAGCAAATCTCTCCCGTGAACTGCCTAAATACAGACAGCACATCACATGTCCCACCAGATACAGTAATATATTGGATCACTGTTACGCCACAATAAAGAATGCCTATCACTCTGTCCCACGAGCGCTTTGGGGCTCTGATCACTGCTTGGTTCATCTTATACCGACCTACAGGCAGAAACTGAAATCAGCTAAACCTGTATTAAGGACTGTTAAAAGATGGACTAATGAAGCAGAGCAGGATTTACAAGCTTGTTTTGACCTCACTGACTGGAGCGTCTTTGAAGCTGCAGCCACCAATCTGGACAAGCTCACAGAGACTGTAACATATTTAATCAGTTTCTGTGAAGATATGTGCATACTTACCAGGACTCATCTAACTTACAACAACAACAAACCATGGTTCACTGCAAAACCCAAGACATCTCCGTCAGGCCAAAGAAGATGCTCAAAGGAAGGGGGATAATGTCTTGTATAAACGGGCTAAATACACACTGGAAAAGGATATCAGACTGGCAAAGAGGAATTATTCAGAAAAAAACAAGGATTAAATTATCTTCCACTGACTCCGCATCAGTATGGAAAAGTCTAAAAGAAATCACCAAATACAAGACACCATCCCCCAGCACTGCAGAGAATCAACAACTGGCAGACGATCTAAACGAGTTCTACTGCAGGTTTGAAAAGACACCCCCCACCCGCCCTGAACACCTCTCCACACAACCATTCACACCTCCAGCAACCCCCCTCTCCCCCCCACCTGCAATTCAGATCAGCGAAGAAGAGGTGCGCCAGGTCTTCCGGAATCAGAAAAGGAAAAAAGCACCAGGCCCGGATTGTGTTACACCAGTCTGTCTGAATTCCTGTGCTGACCAGCTGGCCCCCATCGTCACACAGATCTTCAACAGATCACTGGAGCTGTGTGAAGTTCCTTGCTGCTTCAAATGCTCCACCATCATTCTGGTCTCCAAAAAGCCCAAAATTACTGGATTTAACGACTACAGACCTGTCGCTCTCACTTCTGTGGTCATGAAGTCACTTGAGAGAATGGTGCTGGCCCACCTGTAGGACATCACTGGACCCTTGCTGGATTTTCTTCAGTTTGCCTACAGAGCAAACAGTCTGTGGACGATGCAGTAAACATGGACTGCATTATGTTCTGCAACATCTAGACGGACCAGGGACTTATGTGAGGATCCTGTTCGTGGACTTCAGCTCTGCCTTTTACACCATCATCCCAAACCTCCTCCTGCCCAAACTAACTCAGCTCTCCGTGCCCACCTCCGTCTGTCAGTGGATCAACAGCTTCCTGACAGACAGGCAGCAGCTAGTGAGGCTGGGAAATACACATCCAGCACCCGTACGATCAGCACTGGTGCTCCTCCGGGTTGTGTTCTCTCTCCACTGCTCTTCTCCCTGTACACCAACGACTGCACATCTAAAGACCCCTCGGTCAAGCTCCTGAAGTTTGCAGACGACACCACACTCATCGGCCTCATTCAGGACGGTGACGAGTCTGCTTACAGACATGAGGTCGAGCAGCTGGCTGTCTGGTGAAGTCTCAACAACCTGGAGCTCAACACGCACAAAACTGTGGAGATGACCGTGGACTTCAGGAGAAACCCCTCTGCACTCCCCCCACTCACCATCATGGACAGCACTGTGACTGCAGTGGAGTCATTCAGGTTCCTGGGCACCACAATCTCTCAGGACCTGAAGTGGGACACTCACACATAGACTCCATTGTTAAACAGGCCCAGCAGAGGTTGTACTTCCTTCGCCAGCTGAGAAGTTCAGCCTGCCACAGGAGCTGCTAAAACAGTTATACTCCGCTATCATTGAATCCATCCTCTGCACATCAATAACTGTCTGGTTCAGCTCAGCTACCAAATCTACATCAGAATACTTCAGAGGGTAGTCCGGACTGCTGAGCGAATCTTTGGTACAACCCTCCCTTCTCTCCAAGAACTGTACTCGTCCAGAGTGAGCAAAAGGGCTGGCAGAATCACTCTGGACCCCTCACATCCAGCACACTCCCTCTTTGAACTGTTGCCATCTGGTCGACGCTACAGAGCTCTGAGCACCAGAACGTCCAGACACAGGAACAGTTTCTTCCCTGAGGCAATCCATTTCATGAACACTTGACAATAACTGTGGACACACACTATTTATTCACTCATACACTTATTTATCTAACACACATACTCAGTCTACACCTCAAATTTGCATATAATATACCTGTACATACAATTGTCTTTTGTTATATACCTGTACATACAATTGTCAGTTTGTATATTTTTGTTCCTTATTTACTTGTTCTATTTTTCTATATTTTATTATCTGTGTTTTTGTTCTGTCACTGTCATTCTGTTACACTGTGGAGCTTCTGGCATGAAAACAAATTCCTCGTATGTGTAAAAATACCTGGCAATAAAAAAACAACTCTTCTGTTCGACGTAATGACATCATACTATAATAACAAAGACAAACTGACAAACTTGACACATTTTTTGACTTTTATAAGGAAACAGCCAAGCGAACAAAACTACTTAAATGTTATAATAGATAAATGAAATATGCACTGTTTTTATTTACATTTTTTACATGATTCCCAATTATATATATTCACGATTTCTAATATCTGTACAGGCTTAATTTTTTTTATTTCAATGTAGTAATTAGCAATTAATTTAATATTTGAACAGATTTGTTACTTGACAGCATTAATTAAAGTTTAAGGGTCAAGATCATGTTATCTGCATCTTCTGCGCTCCATCAAGCCACTCCCATAATAGCTGTCAGCACTCAAATTAATGCACGACTCTACAGTATCTGTTAACTGTATGTGTGTAAGACTCTAATACAATTATGAAGTAATAATTTTATGACGGATAAATCTTTCAGTGAGTAAAACGGGCTGTGTCTATAGTATTAAAGACTACACAACATTATTATAGGATCTTTAAATTAATTTTTGTATTATTATTTTAAATTATTGTCCCTGGATCAGTAGGGTACTCTTGTAATAAAGTAGCGGTGGTACCAGACAGATTTTAAGTATCAATTCCGCTTAAAAAGATGCAATCTAATCCGGTTTACATGAAATAAGCCTGCTCCCGAGCAGGTTTAAGCTAACGGACCTGTTGCTATGACAGCAACTCCGTAATGAGCTTCGAAGAACCAACCAATCCAAGTTCATGCTAAATCGTCAACAATCAAATCCAGCTAAGTGAGTTAGCAACGTACAAAGGGCCCCAGGTCTGTATCAGTTTTTGTGTACACACAAATGATCTGTCATTTCCTACATTAACTCATTTGAATTCCTAGTGTTTCTAAATTGAAAGCTATTTCATAAGCCTGCTGTGTGAGTGAGAGTCCCTTAGCTTTGAGGCATACTCAGTTTGATCTGTAGATGCCAGGATCTCTTGCATACAGTTGTATGAACGTTTTGTAAGATATGTCCCATATGGATTTTTGTTTCACATAAAACCAATTAATGAAAGGAATTTTATTTATTTTTTTACTCCCAAACAGTCTTTTGGGAACACAATTTCTGATGCTGATAATATTTTTGTTTAATATTTATTTTATTATTTTATTAGTTGTAGTAGTATTTCATTTTACTTAACTTTATTATTTTTTGTTATTAAATATAATTTTATTATGATTATTTTATTTACACAATATTTACTTAAACAACAGCCATTTTTGATGCATCTAATTATAATGACTATACAATCATGCAGTAAATATGACAATCAATGAGTTGTAATGTTGTCTGTTAATGGCTGTTCTGTCTGTAGTACTGATACATTACATATGATGCCTGCGTTCCGTCTCTGTTTCGTTGGCCTTGCGTGGGGTAGTTACAGGCCAGACATGATGTGTGGTGGTCTCTTTCTCTATGCTGTTGTCATGGTGATATTGAGCTGGCACTCTCTCGAGGTCAGCTGAAAAAAAAAAGTGAAAAGGTAACCGTCTGGTCAGGTAGACACAATGATGTGTATGCCTATTTAACTTAGCCACGATGAGAAGAAAACCATCTAGTCTCGTCAAACTTTACTTCCATTTCTTTACTTTATTTTCTTTTCCGTTGAGAGTTTCGTGTTCTGATTTAAGTTTTGTCTCCGAGTTCACCTCAAGTCTGTGACCGCCTCAAAACTTCAACCAGCCCACAACTCCGCATCTTCAGCCAACGCCCAACCACTGGCTTCCCAAGACCTCACAACTTCCAGCCAATCAGCAACTTCGGGAAACCCCCTTTTCTGCAAAGATGACAACAAAGGGAACCCCCCTACACAGGCAACACAAGTTCCAGATTCTAGCTGAACTGGTGCATTTAATATAAATTTTAACCTCATTTGAGGAACTCAGTGCGAGGGTTAATTAGGTGATTGATGGTTGTTCAGGTCTATGCAATTGGACATCTTGCTGTAAATTTGGGATTTCACATTTTCATTCTATTAAACTCATTCTTTCCTTACTTTCTCTCTTCCTGCAACTTGTGTGAGTGCATGTGTTTGTGTTAGACTAGTTTATATTCTTAGATTTATCTAATAAAGCCTTATTTATATTGTCTTAAACTGCCGATCTTGTTACTGTGCTAATAAATAGTGTTTTCACTATACTTTGGATATCAATATCCATTGCAGAATTGATGTTATACGGCCCGTTCAATGAATCGCTGCCGACTCGGTGATCAGCCGTAAAACAGTGATTCTGTCCAAATTCCTTTTAAAATCTTAAATGATTCCCTTTGTGCTAAATTGACCTGTTTCCCTTACAACGGTATCATCTCTCACTTGTTTCTCACAGTTAACCTGGAAGTTTTGACCCTCATCTAATCTGTGCCACATTGTGTTTAGTCACACAGTCTAGAAGGTTCCTGCATGATTCTTTTCTTTTCTTTTCTCTTTTCTGTTTTTTCTTTTCTTTTGCATTTAAGTGAGTCTCTAGGTTTGCTTAGAATTAATTTGGGAACAAAATTGTCTCTAGAAGTCAACTTAATCTGACAAAAGTTTAATAGAGGATTCGTATATAAAGTACATCATGTTTTTTTAATTCTAAAAATGTAAAACTTTTTTTTATCATTTCCGTTACTCTGATACAATATATAGTTCAGTCATGAAACTCTAGATGTCGCATTCTGACGGGGCGTTAACGTAACTGATGATATTCAGAGAGTTAAACGACTTGGCACAAGCTGATTGGTTCATGCTGCATATGCAGCCAATGAGCTTACTGCCTTGCATTTATATGGCTGGCTAGCCTTCATTTGAGATTCCTGCAGTGCGCTTTCAGAGTTCTCTGAAACTTAACAGCTAGATAAGTAAATGGTTTTCACTCTGTTTTCTGTGCATTATTGCATTCAGTCATAGAAAACATACAAGTTGTAAAACTATGTGCAGGTTATTCGTGTGAGAAGTAATTACTAAGCATGTATTGTTCATATAACAGCAGTAGCATTAGCAGCAGCAGCAAGTGGTTTTTCTAGTTCATGTATGTGAGAATACAACATTAAGCGTTGCAGATTTTAGAACAGTAAAGTGAATTGGGGATTACCTTATTTGCCCGAAATCTCCAATGCTTTTAATATCTTCTGTGAGCATTCGTTTCTACATTAACCGCGAACGGATTGCTTTCAGATGCACACCTCACTAGTGGGGTTGGTTTGCAGTTGGCGTTTCACAGTTGTTCACAGTTTTAAGTCAAGGTGAACCCGTATAACTGTATTTCATAAACATCATACTGTCAACAGACTTTCCTATCCATAACAACTTATTGAGCAGCAGAAAATAATATACCTGCTCATACGTGTACTCGTGCCGCATTGCAATGAACTTTAGGAGAGGGAGCGCTCATTCTTAAAGGGGTCACATCTCTATTTCACTCGTTACCTTGGTTCAGCGATAGTGAAGAGTTTATTATAAATGTCATGTTTAGTGATAGTTTAAAGATGATAATTAATCATGAATTTGTTTAAAATATAAAGATACTACTAATAATAAATAATTTCCCATCAGTAGTTAATAGTAGGACACTCTTAAACTGGAATTTACTATTTGTGTATTCAGTTGGGCTTACAGCAATTATAGTACTTTCATGGAGTGTAGCAGCAGTATCATTGAATTCAGATTGCATTATTAGCAAATTGTTAATAGCAGTATGCATAGCAAATCAAGTCAAATTATTACTGTTGTTTATAGCAGTGGCAGCAGGAAATATCTGGTTGTAACTTGCATGAAATTTAAGTGATAACGCATGGGGTAAGTAACTCTTTTAAATTGAAATAGGCTTTTATAACTTTGTTTATTTACCAGGGCGTACAGGGATTTTTTGAGCTCTTCAAAGCGAAATATGCATTATTTGTTTGCGTTTCATTGTTTAATAAAGACGCTTATAGTAATTCTAAGTACTTTCGTGCAGCAGTATGTGGCAGTATGCATAGCTATTCAGATCGCAATTTTTAGTGAATTAAATAGCAGCAGAACAGCATAGCAAATTCAGAACATGCATGTTAGAAATGATATTAGCAGCAGCCTGCATAGCAAACAATTATTATTGTTAATATAGCAAGGGCAGCAGAAAGTAGTTTAGTTGCATGAAATTTCAGCGATAAAGCATGGATGAGCTACAGCAATTCTAGTACTTTCACAGAGTGTAGCAGCAGTATCCATAGAATTTCAGATTGCGTTATTAGCTAATTATTAATAGCAGTATGCATAGCAAATCAAATTATGCATTTAGTTGCGGCAGCAGTAGGTAGTCTGTAGTTTACATTTACATTCTTATTTATTCATTTTGCAGACGCTTTTATCCAAAGCAATTTAAAGTTGCTGAAGTTTCAGTGACTAAAAATAGATGATATATGGACTCTTCAAGCGAATAGGCATCATTTTCATTTTGTTTATTTAAAAGGGGCTTATAGCAATTCTAAGTACCTTTGTGCAGCTGTAGCAGCAGTATGCATAGTATTCAGGTCGCATGTAGCTAATTTAATAGCTGCAGCATGCATAGCAATTTCATATGCAATATTAGAAATAATATTAGCAGCAGGAAGTCAAATTATTGTTACTAATATAGCAGCAGCAGCAGAAAGTACTTTAGTTGCTTGAAATTTCAATGATAACGCGTGGAGTAAGTAACTCTTTAAAGTGAAATAGACGTTTTATTTATTTGCTTCTTTAACAGGCCTTACAGTAGATTGTGAACTTTTCAAAGCAAAACAGGCATTTGATTGCGTTTGCTTGTTAATAAAGACGCTTATCGCAATTCTAAGTACTTTTGTGCAGCTATAGCAGCATTATGCATTGCATAGCTATTCAGATCACTAGTTTAGTGAATTTTAATAGCAGCAGCACGCATGGCAAAATTCAGATGCAATGTTAGAAATGTTAGCAGCAGTCTGCATGGCAATCCAATCATTATTGTTGCTTATATAGCAGCGGCAACAGAAAGTGCATTTAGTTGCATGAAATTTCAGTGGTAAGATAACGCTTGGATGGTAGTGAACATTTTAGGTGAAGTAGGCATTTTATTACTTTGCTATTCAGTTTAACAGGGTTTATAGAACTCTTCAAAGCGAAATAGGCATTATTTGGTTGTTTGGTTATTTAATAAATGGGCAGTAGCAATTCTAAGTACTTTTGTGCAGCAGTATACATAGTTATTCAGATCTCAATGTTAAAAAAAGTCACTGTAGTGTCTTGCTCAAGGCCATCTTGGAATGAGCCAAGCATTTAGCAATGATGTGTTCATACAGTGCAAACATTATTGTTCTTAATATGCTATATAAATATTTTAAATTATCAAAATAAATGAGCAGCTGCTTCTGAGGCAGAATTAGTCCTGGGCATATGACACCACAACTACAGGGTGTACAGTATGATGTATTCTTTCGCCAAATATTTTGTTAGCTTATTAAGTTAAAGGTAAGTATTTCCACTGCAGTAACGTTGATGAATGTTAATGAAAAAAAAAATTACAACTCTTGAATGACAAATGTAAAACTTATTTGCTCAGGCCGCCTGAGCCCGAGCCAGGTGGTTGCTGAGGGTTACTTCATCTATCAGCCTACAGCGTGATTCCTGTTTGTTAATGATACACACAGTATGCTGTTCTACCTAGTTCAGTTTGAGTTATTGGCTCACACACCTAGTTATTAGGTCCTTAGTTACTAAACCTAAGGGTACAGCAACCCAGGTTCACATTGTTACGCCACAGTTAATTTATCCTGGCCCCCTTAGCCCACAAACACATTTACTCATGTCACTAGTTTAAGCTAGCTGGTCAACCGTCAGTACACAGAGCAATAGTTCACTAGCATTAAGCCATTCAGCAAAGCCGGCCCAGGCTCACATAGATAGCAAACACACGGTCTCACGGCTCTCCGGAGCAGCAGCAGTAGCAGTACATATGTCTTGGCAATAGATCTGCTTGTTCTGGGGGTTTTTATCTTTTATATTCCTTCTGCCTTATAGGGATGATTTTAAGCATTATTGTATAGCGGCATCATACACATTTAAATGTTTTGTTTCTTCTTCCAGCTTTGTTGGGGGGTTATTTTATATGCTATGTGTGCAGCATCAGCAGCAGCATGTCTTAAATACTCATGGCACCGTATCTCCATGTCAGTGGCAGTAGCAGTTCCTGTACTTCTTGCAGCAGCAGCAATAATCGCCAACTACAGCAGTAACCAACAGCTCGCATTCAGCAGCAGCATCAGATCTATTCCGCCAAGACCAAATGCATTAACATTGTCATATCCTTCACCATGCTAAAATGTTCCAAGAGTTGTCATGATTGACATATTTCTAACGTAACAATAGGATATTTTTTGCTCATTTAGCTTAATAAACTTCTGAATAAGTGTGTGTGTGTTGATTATATAAGTAACAGTGTGACGAAGCATATGAGTATGTTGAGTCTGTTAAATACTCACACACGTATACAAGCAAACACACAAGATTTTATTCCTCACATTCCCATGGATTTTTTTCAGAATTTTTTTTTTATCAGTTTTGTCAACAAAAATGATTTGCAATCAATCATTTTTACATTTGCAAGCTTGAAGATATAAAAGGTCGTTGCATTTCATAATTTTATGTCTAAATCTTTATGACAGCTTTACTGGATAAAATAGGCAATCAAACATGGACAGTTCACAGACAAAAAGAAAAGTCTATGATATTTATGTCACGGTTCGGGTGTTCTAAAGGACAGGCAGGACGACGAAGATGACGAATCAAAAGGATATTTAATAAAGAAACAGGAAATCCAGACAGGGTAGACATCAACATAGACAGGAACATGGACATTGACAATAACCGACAAACTAGACTACAAGAGGCAGGAACTAATATAGGGTGGATAATGAGGGGCAGACAGGTGAGCACAATAAGGTGATTAACTGATAATGAGGAGACAGTGAGAGGGACGGAAGGGGACTTAGGAGGAGGACAAAGGAGTGGATGTGGGATGGAGACAGGGGAAGGCAAAGGGCTGGCAGGCAGACATGATAGGTGGAGGCTCCGGCAGAGGACGGATAACCGGGAGGAGGCCGGCAGAATGAGACCAGGGTGGCGAGGGAGGAGACAGGAGGGACCCGGAGCAGGAGGAGCTCAGCAGGATCCAGGCCACAGCCATAACAGCGGCCCACGGTGGAGCCGACGGTGGGAGGAGCCATGGAGGAGGGATAGCTGCCGACTCCAGGGGGCCGACCAACGGCGGCGGAGCAGGTGGAGGAGGAGCCCGAGGCGGAGACAGAGAGCCAATGAGCCAAGGGGATGCCGAGGATCCGGGGGGCCAAGGTGGAGCCAAGGGCTCTGGCGACCGAGGCGGAGATCCAGAGATCCGCGGCGGAGCGACTGAGGACCAAGGTGGAGCTGGCGGGAGGGAGGAGCCCAACGGAGCCGGTGGGACAGAGCAACGAGGTCCAGCCAGATGAGGGGAGTCCAGAGGCGATGGCGGGTCGACGCCCGACCAAGGCGGAGCCGGAGGGACGAGGGAGCACGGTGGAGCTGATGGATCGATGGGTGACGGTGGAGGCGAGGGAGCTAGGAGCCGAGGTGGAGCCACTGGGTCTACGGACCGAGGCGGAGTCCCGGCTTCGGAGGTTGGAGGCTGAGGTGAGGGAGACTCCGACCATGGCGACGCTGGAGGATGGCAGAACCGCGGCGCTCGCACCGTATAGATGGTGGGCTGAGGGAGAGAAGAGGGGCTGACAAGCGGTGTATGATGCTGGGGAGTCGGGTGGAGGGCGGGCATTTTTGATGAGCTGGCCACTGCCCAGCTCTGGCTGGAGCCCTTCCCTGGCTTACGAGAAATCAGGAGACCTTCTTGGGCTAAACTGGGGATCAGGAGCCCTTCCCGGGCTAAACGAGGAATCAGGAACCCTTCCTGGCTGAGCTGGGATCAGGGCATTCCGAGGCTCGACGGGGATCGAGAGCCATTCAAGGCTCGACAGGATCGGGATCCTTCCTATGTCTCGACGGATCGGGAGCCCTTCCTGGCTAAACTGAGGATGCCAAGTTCGCTAACCTCCTTTTGACCTGATTCCCTCCACATTCTGCCCCTTTAATATTTGTTTTTTTATGTCCCGCCATAGTCAGTTCACGCTCAGTCATGATGCAGGGGGCGGAGCTCCTCTGTGCGCTCACCCTGTCCACGGCTTGCTCCATCGTGGTGGGCACTGTCACTCGCACCTGGTCTGACGGGTTTGGGCTCACCATCCGAGGCGATCCTACGCTCAGTTGCTTGGCTTCGCTCTGGTTCGCGGATCGCGGCGGGAAATGGCTCTCCGTCATCGGTGGGCTCAGGCTCTTGCTCCTTGCAGTGGGGTGATGGTGGGCTGGGCTCTGGGTCCGAAGTGGATCCGGCAAGATCCTCCACGGGGTCGGTGGTGAGTGGCGACCCGTTTCTCGCCAGAGTCCACTCCACAAAGCCGGCAAATTCCTCCCAAGGACCATCTTCGGACGACCACGCTCTGCACTCGGCGTTCAGACTTGCCTCTTAGAAAGCGCAGAGCACGTCGTCCGAATAGCTGGTGACGTTAGCGACCATCAGGAACAGTCTGGTATGGTCCTCGAGAGTCCTGCCTTCCTGCTCCAGCAGGAGAAGGAGGAATTCGGGGCGCGTGAAGGGATCCATGGGGTAAACACAACGGAAAGAAAAACACTGAGAAAAAAAAACGGAAAACAAACGGAGGGGAGAACACGGAAGTTAAACTCTTTTGGGTCGGTTATTCTGTCACGGTCCGGGTGTTCTAAAGGATAGGCAGGACGACGAAGATGACGAATCAAAGGATATTTAATAAAGAAACAGGAAATCCAGACAGGGTAGACATCAACATAGACATTGACAGGAACATGGACATTGACAATAACTGACAAACTAGACTACAAGAGGCAGGAACAGGGTGGATAACGAGGGGCAGACAGGTGAGCACAATAAGGTGATTAACTGATAATGAGGACAGGAACAACCAAATAAGGACACAGAGGGAGAAACCTTAATAGACAGTCCACAGGGGTGTGACAATTTAAAGAGGAGGTGGAAGGAGAACCAATTCAAACCCTTAGTGGATTCACTAAAGAGTGATGCTACTTTTGTGCTTTGTATTTCCACACAGTTTAGTTCATTGATATTGTGTTGTTTCAAGTATATTTAAAAAGATTGTGTCTTATTCTTCAATAAGTTTTTTTGAAAAACGCAAATAATGACTGGAATTTTAGGTAACACTTTAGATTAGGGAACACATATTCACTATTAATTAAGAGTTTTTCCTCAATAAACTCCTAATTTTCTGCTTAATAATAATTAGTAAGGTAGTTGTTAATTTGAGGTATTGGTTTGGGTTAAGGTATCTAGAATATGGTCGTGCAGAATAAGGCATTATTATGTGCCTAATAACTACCAATAAATAGCCAATATGCTATTATGCATGCTAATAAGCTACTATTTAATAGTGAGAGCTCATCCTTAAAATAAGTGTTACCAATTTTGAAAAGGTTGTTCTGTTACTTGCATACTGTAGATCATGGCAGCAGTATGTCAGCAAATGATGGAGAAGAGGGTTATAAACTCAAAATATAATTGTGACGAGTGGGGGCGGGGGCGAGAGCCGTGGGAACGGAGCGCGGCCGGTGGAGTAATTGATAATGAGCAACACCTGCACAACTCACCGGTCTCGAGTCTCACGGAGGTGCTCCGGAAGGATACAAAGGAGGAGTGACGACAGGGAAAGACGAGAGAGGACCAGGCCTGGATTTTATTTTGTGTGTTGGTTTCGTTTGTGCACGGCAGTCGTCCGCGAGGGGCTGTCGCGCTATTTTATTATTAAAGTTTCTTTGAGTGTTCGCCGGTTCCTGCCTCCTTCTTCCCGACCGCCAAAACGTTTGTTACATTGGTGCCACGAAACCCGGGGGAAGGAAGGGCAACGCTGCCCAGAAGATCCTCGCCGCTGTGGTGATACCGCGGTGCCATCGAGCATGGTGGACCGTCCTGCACCATGGACCGCTTCGGGCGTTGTTCTGAGTGCTTTGCCCGGGGCGGACGAACTCGCTGCCAAGCCCGCCTGATGTGAAGGGCGGCTGCTGCCGGTTGGTAGAGGAGGAGTCCCTCCGTTCCGCACTGAGTCCCGGAGCCCCTGCTGCCATCCCGCCTGATGGAAGAGGAGCTGAACTGGGACTCCTTTGCCGGCTTCCTGAACGCGGATGATCCTCGTTTTTTTTCCCTCTCCGCCCTCCTCTCTCGTCTCTCCTCATCCTTCCGTCTCCTTTTCTTTCGCCTCGTCTGTCTGTCCTTACCCCCAGGTACGCCGCGGCCGTCGTGATCGGCTCCCCCCGGGAGGGGGAGGGGGGAGTAGAGCGCAGTCTCATGAGTACCCCCCGGCCTGCGAGGGGCAATGTGGGTATGTGACGAGAGGGGCGGGACCGAGAGCCATGAGAACGGAGCGAGGCCGGTGGAGTAAATGCTAATGCGCGCCACATGCGCCACTCACCGGTCTCGAGTCTCACGGAGGAGCTCTGGAAGGATAAAAGGAGGAGTAATGACATTGAAGGATGA
The DNA here is from genome assembly GCA_018155175.1 of Sinocyclocheilus anophthalmus. Lineage (NCBI taxonomy): Eukaryota > Metazoa > Chordata > Actinopteri > Cypriniformes > Cyprinidae > Sinocyclocheilus > Sinocyclocheilus anophthalmus. The sequence continues at coordinate 48,754 of JADLZN010006946.1, read as the reverse complement.
GAGAGGACCAGGCCTGTATTTTATTTTGTGTTTTGGTTTTTGTTTGCTTTATTTTGTGTTTTGGTTTCGTTTGTGCGCGACAGTCGTCCGTGAGGGGCTGTTGCGCTATTTTAAGTTTTGTGTTTATTTTATTATTAAATTGTGTTTGAATGTTTGATGGTTCCCGCCTCCTTCTTCCTGACCTACAAACGTTTGTTACAATATAAGTATTTAGAAATGTGATGAGACAAGCACGATTTTGTCTGAAATGTTTTGCTTTCCTTTGATTTCTCGCTCCCCTCCCTCTCTCATTCAATTCTATTTTAAATTCATATTGATTTATTGGCATGATATTAGGTACATATTGCCAATGCATTGTACATAACAGAATAAAAAAAATTATATATATATAAAATACATCCATTTATAATTTATATAAACATTAATGGTACTACTAATGCAGATGTGTTCACTCATTACCTCTTAGTTTGTGGCATTTATAAATATGATATGCTACTAAAGAGGAAGTAGGTCCTTCACCAAGTAATATTCTTAATTTGTCATTTTCATGGAGTGATTGGAACTCAGGAATAATTTGCTGTATTTGGGTGTACAGTGCATCTCTTAAGAACGTGTATTTGTCACAGTGGAGTAGGAAGTGTTCCTCCGTCTCAACTGCTCCTGATCTACATTTGTTACAGATTATTTTGTCTTTAGGTAACCACGTCTTCTTATGTCGTCCTCTTTCTATGGCTAGCTGGTGGTCACTAAGTCTCTACTTAGTCAATAAATGTCTGTGTCTATTCCTGACTGAGACGAGATAGTCAGCCAGATTGGACTCTCTGTTTAGTCTCAAATAGCATTGGAGACGACTTTGGTCTTTGGGTTGTTCTTTCCAGAACAAATGGTATGTCTCTTTCTCTCTATTCATAATTTCTTTGATTCTTCCAGGTTTTTCAGGGTCGGTGATATTGAATGTTTGTTAGTCAAATCTGACACCATTATACCAAGATGAAAGCATGTTGAAGTGTGGTGTTGTTTACAGTAAATATATTTTTATGTTCTAGATTTGTCTTTTTTTCCTGAAATATTATAATATTAGTTTTTTGGATGTTGACTTCTAGGGTCCAATCATGGCAGTATTTAGTTAATATGTATAGGTTGTTCTGGAGACCATCTAGTGTTTTAGATAGAATTAGCAAGTCATCTGCATACAGCAAATATTTGACTTCTATGTCAAATAATTGTAGTCCTGGACTGTCTGATTGGTCTGGTAGATCTGCCAATTCATTGGTGTGTGTATATATATGTGTGTGTGTGTTAAAATAAGTCGGGCTGAGGCAGAAAAATATTCTGTCCTTTGCTGTCCAATTTTTACTGCACATTTATTTTGGTTATACACATTCTCTCTCTCTCTCTTTCATTTTTGTAGAGGTGAGTGCTCATGAAGGCAGTAATGATAATGGCAGTGTTTGTGATGGCAGTGACTCCACGCTCTACAGGCAGAGTGAAGGTAACATGAAAAATCAATATACTTCTGCTCTTTACACATGTGTTTTCACATTTCAGAGCCATAAAAAGACTTTAAATCTGCCAGATTCTAAAACCCACATCAATGTCAAGCCTTTATTACCTTGATTTAGTCCTTAATCTCAGTCGTGGGCTGTCATCATCACACATTTTTAAATCTATTAAAATTAAGTTATTTCTGGGTTATTATATTGTTATTATATTTACAGTACTCTTCAGAAGTTTGGGGCCAGTAAGATTCTTTTATTTTTTTTATTTGTTTTTAATAAAAGAAGTCCCTTTTGCTCACCTAGGCTGTGTTTATTTGACCGAAAAAGCAGTAATATAAATATTAATAGTAAATACATACATTGAATTAATATTAACATTAACAAAATAACTTAAAATGTATTTTAATTTATGTATGTTTGTAATTTATTACTGTGATGGCAAAGCTGAATTTTCAGCAACCTTTACTTTACCAGCAACCTTTATTGCAGCTCAAGATACATTTCTTATTATTGTTAATGTTGAAAACACTTTTTTTCTTAAAAAAAAAAGAAAGAATAAAGATTTACTGACCCCAAACTTTTGAACCGTATTGCTGTCCGGTCTATAAACTTCCGTTCTCTCACCACCAGAGGTCTTCACATGGACTCTCACACTACACAAACTGTTAAACTATACCCTGGACTACATTTCCCATGCGGGGTTCATTGACACTAATCACAAGCGCAGCTGAAACCAATCACACACAGCTGTACAATAACACACACTATATAAATTCGTCTCACACCACCCTTCAGGGCGAGAGTATCGAGTTTATCACTTCATAGCGATAGCTGACTCTACGGAGCCATGTCTAGTTCTTAGCTCCTAGGCATAGTCTTGCCTGTGCCTTGGCATGCTTCCCGTGTTAAGATTCTTGCCTGTGTATTAATTAGCTGTCATCTGCCATTCGGACTATGTTTGCACTGCCGGATATTGCCATGTTGTCGGTTCCCCCTGTGTCAGCCTCTGGATAGTGTTCGCCCCTGCTGACCATGCCGTTGTTGGATTCTTTTCTTTCTTGCCCTCATATACCTGTTGGCCAGGTAGAGCCATCCTGTTTATGACCGTATCATCTTAAATAAGCCGTTGCTATGGATCCGCATGCCTCCCCCTCAGTCGTAAAAGAATCCTGGCCACTACAAGGATCCAGCGGCTTTTCAAGTGAACACTGGCCAGGTATGGGCATTGCAAGACTGTTATTAGCCCTCAAACAGGGCACACGATCGCTCAAGGACTATATTCAAGAGTATCTAGCCATTGCATATTATTCTGATTTACCGGACTGTGTGTTGATAGACTTTTTCTGTGAGCGCCTAATCCGCGCTCAATCAATTTAATCCGTGCAGGTCCGTCTCTCTCAGGCCGTTTATGGACTCGATATGGGGTTGCCGTTGTCAATCGTTCATGCCTGTGTTGCTCGTGCGTCTGGCGCGCGACAGCCTTGGACGCGAGCTTTCACCCGACTAGCAATGCGTCTAATGGTGGTCACACTAGAGCACGCTCTCAAAATGGCGGACACAACAGCGCAGCGACATGACACACACACGACAGCCATCACGAACCCACCAGGCGTCACGAGTCACACGGAAGGGTGATCTCTAAATGAGTAGACGTAAATACACTTCGGTGAAGTCTCAGAGTCACGTCCCAGCTGCTCTGGAGGTCAAATCAAGTCAGCAGTTGCAACCAGGATGAAAGCGATCAAAGCGCAAGACGTCGACAGGTGAAAGCGTTCGCGATGAGGTCTTGTCACGTCTCACAGCTGGACTTCCCAAAGAGCCTCTCACCCTTAGTGATATCAGCAGGAGAATTCCAAGGAAAAGGACCTCGATGTCTCCGCTGAACTTCCAGCGTCTCGTCACGTCTCAGACCTGAAAGCCTGATAGAGACGGTCGCGTCACGTCTCAGCTGATGAGCTTCTGCAGCACGAACGTCTCGTCACGTCTCAGCTGAACTTCCAGAGTCTCGTCACATATCAGCTGAACTTCCAGAGTCTCGTCACATATCAGCTGAACTTCCAGAGTCTCGTCACGTCTCAGCTGAAATTCCAGAGTATGGTCACGTCTCACCTGAACTTCCAGAGTCACGTCACATCACATCTGATCATACAGAGTCACGTCACATCACAGCTGATCATCCAGAGTCCGGTCTGGGCACCCAGATCTCAAGGATGTTTCTCGTATCCCAGACTGGCTGTCAGCATGGAGGACCAATGCTGGTTTGCAGTGCAGCGTAGCAGCCCTAAACCCCCCCCCCCCCCCCCCCAGCCCGCTCTCAAAACCCTCCGTCCTAACTATTCCTCTGTCTGTAGCTGCTTCACACATATGGGACGCTTCAATGGTGCATTTGGGCTGCAACCCACCACCTGAAAACTTAGAATGGCACGGTGGGCCACTGACCTACGTCATCCCGAGAACGACGGGGCAGTGCATGATGCTTCAGATATCCTCGACGGCCAGAGCTGCACGGTAGAGTGAAGTGACAGGCTTGCATGTGCCCCGGTAAGAGGCGCATGGTGCCTAGCTGCAGCCTTCCTAGGAGTTCAGCGCGCAGGTGCTGGACTTACACGGCTCGATGTAGTGTGGTGTTGGACACCAGAATGAGCGTATAAAGTAAACCGAAGTTCGCAGCATGTCGATGTCACGGTCAAAGGCGAAACACGTTTGCTGTTAGCATGGGAGGCAACTGCTGACGTGGGGACCAGTACGCAGGCATGATAGGAACCAGTACTAGAGCAACGTAGGGTGAGGCGGCATGCTGTGCAGATAGCACGGATAGTCCGGGATATCTGCCAGGTCCAATGTAGTAGCACGGCTTATAACGGGAGGGAGAAGGCGGAACGATCCAGTGTGAATCTCTAGTGCATCCTGGAGCATTTACACGCACTGTAACTGCATCAACTATGAGGAGCAGGAGATGCCGTCTTGAAACTCTTTGCCTAAGGTCGTTAATGGCCCAAAGAGGCCGGGGGCCATTGCTGGGCGCACCAACCGGCAAAGGAGCGCTGATACGCGAGGCACCGCGAGCCTCGGGAAACGGTCTGCAGCCATGGGCCCCCACCTCTGGAGAAAAGAGCTTGAACTAAGCAGGTGAAGATCTCAAAACACCTGGGTCCCGTGATGCACGAGACGCGCGATGACAGGCTGCGAGGAGAACACAACGCTAGTGCACAGGTAAGCCGGACCTTCTTTGATCCGAGCCGAGGAAGCACAGCCAGGAGAAGAAGAGTCGTAAAACGTATGAGCGAAGAAAAGAGGAGAAGAAGAAGTCGGCTAAGTCAGAATTGTTCTCACCAAAACCGTCAATAGAAGGGCCAATTATAGACTTTTGTCCTGTTCCGATCCAGCCGAGGAGGCTGCCTATGAACTCTCAGCCCTGTCTGTCACAGCCAAGGACGCTGTCTGTGAATTTCCTGACTGTTCTGTTGCGGCTGCAAGAGCCATTCTGGAACTCTCAAACCAGCCTGTTGCGACCGAACCTTAAATGTACTTTTTCCCTGCCCAGTTAACCCTTTCATGGCCATAGGGGCCATTAACTAACCTTCTGTCTGCCCTGCTAGCCAAGTCACGAGCCCAGAGACCACTAATACATTTTCTGTCTGTCTAAATAACGCTAATGATCCTGATTTTGAACTTTCTGTCAGTCCTGTTTCAGTCTGTAAGTCTAATGTTCAGACATTTGTCTGTCCACTTTCAAGTAATGTGTTTGAAGTTTCTGTCAATCCCATTGCAATCAATGAACCTGTTATCTGCCCCCCAAGTTCAGTCATGACCCCAGAAACCTTGGCCCGTTTTGGATTACTTTTCTGTCTTGCCCTCAATATACCTGTTTGCCATTGTTTGACCTATGGCTGTTTTCTGACCACGTCTCCGTCAGAATAAAGCCTTGCATATGGATCCGCATGCCTCTCGTCCCATCAGCTCCGTGACAATTGCACATCTAAATGGTAATTCATCTACATGAAACCCTAAGGCCTGTCTGTAACTGCTTAAAGCATCTGGATTCAATCAGATTTACAGAACAGAAACTGTTTGTGTGCCAGATTGTCAGATTTACAGAACAGAAACTGTTTGTGTGCCTTTTACTGGACTTAGAACTTGCATCAAGCCCGACAACAGAGGACTTACTCGACGGGCAGGGGAACCCCAGGTGGAAACACAGGGAAATTGGCAAATAGAGGTCCGGGGTGGTATTATTACGAGTTACGCGGGTTAGGAGAGAGATCGGAACAGATAGAGGAGGGAGTATCAAGTTTACATAACACGGAGTGTTGGTATAGGGGCGAGGAATCACTGCAGGGAATCAGTTATGAACAGTGCAGACACACAAAAGACCACTACCTAAATGTACACACAGAGAAAGCAATCAGCTTTCATTGTGCGTCTAGTTATATAGACATTAAATAGATAGAGTTGTAACTGTGTGTATATGTGCATACAGGTCACAGCATGGCAGACACGCTCACCGTTGCTCTACGCGTGGCAGAAGAGGCGATAGAGGAAGCCATTGCTAAAGCTGAGAGCTACAGAGAGTCTGGTTAGAGACTCCTCTTTATATATCATCCATCCAACCAAACAACTGTTAAGTCATCCTTCATCCACCCATCCAAGTATTCACTAATCCATCAGGCTTTCATGCTTAGATCCGTCTGTTCTTCTGAACACCCATATAAGGCTCCTGCATACAAATATCACTTTATTTTGTATATTTCAAATGTTGTTGACTCATCTATCTGTCAGTTTTGATAATTACTCATGTTCCATGAATATCTAACCACAGTTGCACTTTTCTTTCTCATGGCTGCTTCTCCGGTCGCTGATTGGCATAGAATGGCGAACAAGAGAACACGAACTGAGCGATGTGCGAGTGCGGGACAAAAGGAAATAGAACCTTATAGAGGAATTGACACTAACAATATCGGTGCGCAAAAAGTAGAGTGTTCTGGATACATGAGAAGAGGATAATACATTGAGATAGGTTTTTATAAGTAATTAATTAAAGAATTAACATTGGAGACTGGCAATCCACCAAGTTAGCAAGTTGTGATAAAATAATAATCAATATAGCTGACAAGCTTGCAATCTGGGGGACATGCTACTCACAGCAGTATTCGCACACTTACAGGGATCAGGTGTTTTTAAGACATTTAAGCAATTATAGACAATTTAAGATAACTTTATCCGAAAAAATAAATAAATAAATAAATAAAATGACTAGAAAATTATTTAATAATTTATCACTTTTAACCAATAGGTGGCACTGCTCCCAAATTGATGTGGTGTGGATAACTAGGGGTGACAATGACACACAGAGAGTTTGGTGCCAATATGCCAAAGAATTGCTGAAAACAGCATCAAAAGCTTTTGATAACTTTTTGTTAGGACCATCTGAAGATGGCTGATTTCTTTCAAATTTCTCACAGACATTTGGGGCCAACCAGAGTCAAACAGGCCCATCCAGTTTCATTCCGATCGGCCTCCGTTAACCTTGTCTAATCAATTTGACTGGCTGATGGCAGCCATGTTTTTTCAAGATACACTAATGTCCTTAGAGATATTCCTGGCACCTTGGACACAAACACTGCATGCCAAATTTCAAGTCAGTCAGACTAGCGGGTGCGTAGTTACAACCATTTTCATGTTTGTTTTTTCCTGTTATATTGCCACCAAGTGGTCAAATGCCCACATTTTTGTAATTTGTCCAAATATTGAGAATTCATTTGTGTTCCGAGTTTGGTGAAGATCACTCATTCCATTCAAGTTATAGCTGTTTTAGTGGTCCACCCCCTTCAAACGTTTTTGCGTCCTGTTCCGATGGACAACGGAACTTCCACTTGGTTTTGATAACTTTTGCTAATCCCACTCAAGAAAACTTTTCTGCACTGGTTTGGTTCCGATTGGGAGAGAAACCTAGGACTAGTTCTCAAAAGTAGGTTTTGTGAAAAATTCAAAACGGCGGGAAAATCTTCATGTTTTTTGTCTGTCTTGAGCCAAGGATTCCAATGATAACAGAGACTTGAGTCTACAACAAAAGGACTAGGAGTTATGAGCAATTTCACAATTTTGATCAGCATGTGCTAGTGGTAAACAAAAAGAGCATGACGAATCAATCAGGGTATCTTCCGTCCACTCAATTTTTGTTTTAATATTGAAATATGGAAAATGAAAAACGGGCACATATTTCGTTTTTCAATTATTCAAACAAAACGAAAAATCAAGAATCCGGCTTAATTTTTCGTTTTTACATTCAGGGATAGAAAACGAATAAACAACTTGAATATTCGATCTCTACATGTGGGCGGGAATGAAACACCCCTCTCCGCTGATTGGTCAAACAGGCATTGCAACATAATAATAGTCCTAAAAAAACCTTAATAATAGTCCTCCGTTTCTATGGATTCTTAACGTGTTTATTTCTACTACATTTTATCTCTTCATCTAACAGCCAGATTAATGAATGGCTTGACAAAAACCATACTGAAGCAGAGCCTTTTGGCCCTTGGCATGCCTGTTTTATTATAGTTATCCACCCATTAAAATATGTGTGGAAAAGCTGCGAGACGCACTGCACCACGGGGAGAATGTATTGACCACTATCAATTTATGTGAACATACAGTCATAACTTTTGTTTTAGACAATACACTGCATTTTAGACAAAGGAGGAACTTAATATTACAGATATGAAAATAAATGACTTTGTGTAATTTACCTTCACAGCACATCTATTATTTTTCTATTTTGAGTTTTATTCATAGAGCACTTTATACAAATTTAGGAAATCATCTGTTATTATTCCACTGGCATGGGACTATTTGTTCCTTACAGTGCTTGTTTCAGTGATTGACTTTTGTGAAATGTGAATTTGACGTCATGATTTGAAGGTGAACTCGTTTGAGTTATAAGAACATATCCAAACCCTGAAATAACACTTCGAACAATAAGCCAGTGTCAGCAGTATCAGAAATTAACTTTCACATAAGGGGCAACTGATTTTCAGTTTTTTTATTTATTTATTTAATTTAATTTTTTTACCTTTTACCTTTTTTATGTCATTTTTTATGTTAAATTCTTACATTAAATAAATTAGAATAATATGACAATAGGCTGTTACCAATTCAGTATCCATACCAAATCAGTATTCAATGATATAGAACCTGGGTCTGAAGATGCTTTTAAATGTATTTACAGTTTAATGCTGATAAGATGGCTGTATGTGCATTTACAAATGTATAATGAAATTAGATTAATGTTTTATACAACATTTTTAATAGAAATATGAATAAAATTAAATAATACTTGAATTATGAAAGTAATATCGCCACTAGGTGGCTGTAAGTCATTGTGTTAATAAAGGATCCTTTTATTCAATCAATTGGTTCAAAATGCTTAATTCATTCATTTAGGAATAAAATCAAGTGGCTGTCTATAATAATTGGTAATTGAATTGTTGTCTATAATAATGGGTTTTTCAAAAACTGATTCATTTAGGAATGATACACCACTCTATGCGCCTACTGCGAGTCAGTCACACAACGGTTCTGTGACTTTGGTTTAGTAGGCAGAAAAAATAACGATTTTGTATGCCATCAGTTAGCTGGCCAATACTAAATATTAATTATATAAACTCAGTTTATTGTCTAAAACTACCTGTGTTCACATAAATTGATAGTGGTCAATACATTCTCCCCGTGCTGCAGTGCGTCTCGCAGCTTTTCCACACATATTTTAATGGGTGGATAACTATAATAAAACAGGCATGCCTGGGCCAAAAGGCTCTGCTTCAGTATGGTTTGTGTCAAGCCATTCATTAATCTGGCTGTTTGATGAAGAGATAAAATGTAGTAGAAATAAACATGTTAAGAATCAATAGAAGCGGAGGACTATTATTAAGTTTTTTTTAGGACTATTATTATGTTGCAATGCCTGTTTGACCAATCAGCGGAGAGGGGTGTTTCATTCCCACCCACAAGTAGAGATCGAATATTCAAGTTGTTTATTCGTTTTCTATCCCTGAATGTAAAAACGAAAAATTAAGCTGGATTCTTGATTTTTCGTTTTGTTTGAATAATTGAAAAACAAAATATGTGCCGTTTTTCATTTTTCAGATTTCAATATTAAAACAAAAATTGATTGGACGGAAGATACCCTGATCGAATCACAGTTTGGCAGTTGTACTTTTTTTGTTTGCTGATAAAAAGAGAAAGCTACGAAAGAGGAAGGGAAAAGAGTTTGAGGTAAGTAGTTTTAGTTTATTAAAGTCTTTTTTATTGCAGAGAATAGGAACATACAATTAATAACATTGCAAATTATAAACATATAAAAACAAACAAATCATAGATCACAGTAAAGTTTTACATATAATGACATTACAAAGTACCAGGGGGATTGAAGCTTATGTCATAATATTTTAAACATGCCTCATATTTTTTAATTTTTTAATAGTTTTATTGAAGAAATATAACAATTCATATCAATACAAAACAAATTTAACATAGGAAATTAAATAATATATTTTTGTTTATGTATGTGAAATTTTGCCATTACAAAAAAAGGTTAACAATAAATTCCAAATCAAAAATGTGTGTGTGTGCAAGCTTTATAGTCCTCCTAATATGTGACAGCTGTGAACTGATGAGTTCTGATGAGTTCAGGCAAAGGATTATGGGAAATGGTGGGTGAATGGCAAAGGTACGAGATGGAGTGCCCTCTAGTGAAGCTTGTGGGCACTCCTGCTGGCAATCATAACAGCTAATCTAATATTATTATGTGACGACCTTTTAGAAAGCTTGTTTGATACTTAGCATAATTCGTTTATAATCAATTGCCTCCAATTTTCTATGAGATGTGGATCTTTATCAGGTATACCAATTAACAAAATAATACCCTGAATTAGGGCTGGACGATATGGCCAAAAATGATATCACGATATATTTCTTAATTTCGGTCGATACAATATAATTCCGATATATCGATATGAACACTATTTCATTGAAATGGAAATATTTTGTAACATTATACATGTATTTAATGTCAATTTTGATCTGTTTAATGCATCCTTGCTAAATAAAGTATTAATTTCTATAATTTCTTTCCCAAAAAAATTATAAAAATTATACTGAATGGATGTTACAAAAGCTTTTTATTTCAGATAAATGCTGATCTTTGGATCTTTCTATTCATCAAAGAATCCTGAAAAAATTACTCACTGTTTTATATTGAATAACAGTCACATTCAGCATATTAGAATGATTTCTGAAGGATCATGTGACACTGAAGACTGGAGTAATGATACTATAAATTCAGATTTGATCACAGCAATAAATTATATTTTAAAATCTATTCAAATAGAAAGCAATTTTAAATAGTAAAAATATTTCAACATTTTACTGTTTTTGCTGTACTTTGGATCAAATAAATGCAGCCTTGGTGAGCAGAAGAGAATTCTAAAAAAAAAAAAAACATTAAAAATCTTACTGTTCAAAAACTTTAGACTGGTAGTGTAGGCTGATTATTCTTATAGATTGAAACAAATGTGCTTCAGCCAGAAAAAAAAAGTGCTCCGAGTCGCTGCAGAAAAAAAAAATTGAACAACAACAAAAACTGGAAATGTTGCTGAGACGGGCTTATTTAAAATGAAAACTCATTCTCTGCCAGCAGGAGGCGCTTTTTTAGAGTGATAAAACTAGCGGTTTCTCCAGTAATGGCTGTAATCACAGCAGCTCCGCTCATGAATGCTACTTTATCAGATCAAATGAAAATGCCATCGAAACTTTTCTGAAGACAGTCGGTTCCCTTCAGAGATACATTCATATAAAACACCCGCGCTGTGTTATGATTTTGAAACGTGCAGTGCTCATGTTTATTCAACGAAGTCAAACGGCACAAATAAATCAATGTATGGGAAACTGGTAATATCGAAATATCGGAAATGTGTTTAAAAATCATATCACCGTTATTGAAAAAAATTATATCGTAATACATATTGATATTGAATTATTGTCCAGCCCTACCCTGAATTGGATTTCCTCACAGAACAGTGCTTTTCCCCAACGTGCTCCCAGACTCTAAATGCTACACAGGTGAGGCCAAACCGAAAATACACACACATACCATTGGACTTTAAAGGACAGTACGCACACAGGCACATTAATTTATTGTATATATTGTATATATTGTTTTTTTTGTGTCTTTTAATGTAATACACTTTGGGTTGGTATTCAATCTTGTTTCCTGTGGCATTTATTGTGTCTTCACTTATTTGAACAAGCTGGTTAAAGAGGTAACAGGACAATTTTATTTGTGTAGCCAGCCTTTTATTAGGTAGAGTGTTACATATTGGTGGCCCGTACGGGGACCTCTTTTGTTGTGTTTGTTTGGATTTGTGTAATTATCAGGATTGAAGTACCTAACACTGATCCAGTTACTGATGTTAATACTGTGAATACGGTGAATACAGATAATCCAAGTACACCTGTAAATGAACAAGAGATTGTTGAACAACCAGATGTGGATTTTACAGGAGGCCCATTTGTAACCAGGTGCAATCCTACTGCTGAAATAACATCTATGATAAACTCATTGTACATTTCTGATTCTGAACAATCTGATGATAATGATGATGAAGGGAGTTGTATTTTAAATGTTGGAATGGTACAAACAATGCAGGCAGACATGGCACAAGTAAAGGTGGATTTATTGGCCCTTAATCAGAAAGTACAAAATATAGAGCATGATTTCAAACAGTCAATAGACAGTACATTAAATCGGGAGACCAGTTTCAGGCAGGCCATGGATGCTAGCTTGGCTGGGTTGGAGGACTATTTCCTAAAATCACTGGAAAAATTAGAAAGGGCTGTAACTGAATGTTTTCTGAGGAGAGATGCTAAATGGGAAAGTCAAATGAAAAAACTAAGACTCACCAGTACTCCCACACTCTCCAGATTACAGGCCTACTCACCAGCTTCCTCCCACATTTCTCCAGTCTATTGTCCACAGACCCCAATGCCAGTTAATGCTAAACAGAAAGGTCCAACTCATCCAGCTTAAAATACTACTTATGATGTAACTCCTCCTGTGCATATCCCCCACCTAATGTGCTTACCGCCTCAGTTATGGCTGGCTCATCCTCATTTTGTGCTCGCCCTCCCATCCGCCTAGAGTTCCCCTCTTGGGTTGGGTCAATGGTGGAAAGGGATTGCATGGGAGCGAAGGACTACTGGCAAAAATTTGGTACCAAAGGTAGCAAAGATAAGACCAAGAAGTCTGCAGAGCATACCAACAGCAAAAACCTGGCTGGAGTGACCCTGGCACAACCCCATCCAATCACATCTCTCCTCGTCGTTCCTGTAAGGGTGAATGGACAGGAGGTGAAGGCGGTGTTAGACACGGGAAGCTCTTACACCTTGTTGCAGGAGAGCCTGTGGAAACAGCTAAAGACTAAGAGTTCACCAGTCATTACCTCGGCCCCGCAGAGATTCATAATGGTAGATGGAACGATTCACCAATCCAGAGACCTGCAAAAGTTACTGTATCACTGGCATGATCAAGAGTGCACGGTGGATACATATATCCTGAAAAACACTCACCTCGCCTTTCCCCTTACTGCTGGGTTAAACTTCCTGAACGCCAATGGAGCTGTGTTGGAAGTGGGACAAGGCAGGTATGGCTTAAGATCTGGAAAAGGATACACATACAGTGGGGCAAAAAAGTATTTAGTCAGCCACCAATTGTGCAAGTTCTCCCACTTAAAAAGATGAGAGAGGCCTGTAATTTTCATCATAGGTATACCTCAACTATGAGAGACAAAATGAGAAAAAAAAATCCAGAAAATCACATTGTAGGATTTTTAAAGAATTAATTGGTAAATTCCTCGGTAAAATAAGTATTTGGTCACCTACAAACAAGCAAGATTTCTGGCTCTCACAGACCTGTAACTTCTTCTTTAAGAGGCTCCTCTGTCCTCCACTCGTTACCTGTATTAATGGCATCTGTTTGAACTTGTTATCAGTATAAAAGACACCTGTCCACAACCTCAAACAGTCACACTCCAAACTCCACCATGGCCAAGACCAAAGATCTGTCAAAGGACACCAGAAACAAAATTGTAGACCTGCAACAGGCTGGGAAGACTGAATCTGCAATAGTTAAGCAGCTTGGTGTGAAGAAATCAAATGTGAGAGCAATTATTAGAAAATGGAAGACACAAGACCACTGATAATCTCCCTCGATCTGGGGCTCCATGCAAGATCTCACCCTGTGGGGTCAAATTGATCACAAGAACTGTGATCAAAAATCCCAGAACCACACGGGTGGACCTAGTGAATGACCTGCAGAGAGCTGGGACCAAAGTAACAAAAGCTACCATCAGTAACACACTGCGCCGCCATGGACTCAAATCCTGCAGTGCCAGACGTGCCCCCCTGCTTAAGCCAATACATGTCCAGGCCCATCTGAAGTTTGCTAGAGAGCATTTGGATGATCCAGAAGAGTATTGGGAGAATGTCATATGGTCAGATGATACCAAAATATAACTTTTTGGTAAAAATTTTTGGAGGAGAAAGAATGCTGAGTTGCTTCCAAAGAACACCATACCTACTGTGAGGCATGGGGGTGGAAACATCATGCTTTGGGGCTGTTTTTCTGCAAAGGGTCCAGGACGACTGATCCGTGTAAACGAAAGAATGAATGGGGCCATGTATCGTGAGATTTTGAGTGAAAAGCTCCTTCCATCAGCAAGGGCATTGAAGATGTGGCTGGGTCTTTCAGCATGACAGTGATTCCAAACACACCGCCCGGGCAATGAAGTATTGGCTTCGTAAGAAGCATTTCAAGGTTCCTGGAGTGGCCTAGCCAGTCTCCATATCTCAACCCCATAGAAAATCTTTGGGGGAGTTGAAAATCCGTGTTGCCCAGCGACAGCCCCAAAACATTACTGCTCTAGAGGAGATCTGCATGGAGGAATGGGCCAAAATACCAGCAACAGTGTGTGAGAACCTTGTGAAGACTTACAGAAAACTTTGACCTCTGTCATTGCCAACAAAGGTATATAACAAAGTATTGAGATGAAATTTTGTTATTTTCCACCATAATTTGCAAATACATTCTTTAAAAATCCTACACTGTGATGTTATTTTCTGGATTTTTTTTTCTCATTTGGTCTCTCATAGTTGAGGTATACCTATTATTAAAATTACAGGCCTCTCTCATCTTTTTAAGTGGGAGAACTTGCACAATTGGTGGCTGACTAAATACTTTTTTCCCCACTGTATTACCCTTTCCTGCCATCACAGGTTCCAGCAGGTCTGACTACACCCTCTGGTCAAGCTCATTCTGGCACAAACTGGCAGACTTCCTGAACTCATGACATTCACCCCAGAGATTACACAATGGGACTCTGACAATCAGGAAGAGCTGCTGCAGTTGATCTCCACCTGGCCACTCACCACTTCAAACATCTTGGATAAAACATCAGTCGTACAACACAAGATCACATTGACTGACGATATACCTTTTAAATCCCAGGCATACAGAGTTTCGCCCCTCAAAAATCAGATAATCGAAGAACAAGTTGACCAGATGCTCCAAAACAACATTATTGAGCCCTCCTTCTCGCCGTGGTCTTCACCTGTGGTCCTGGTCCCAAAACCTGATGGCTCATACAAGTTCTGTGTGGCGCTTACAGTCACAGCTAGTGTGAACAGGAAGCGGACTCGTACCGCCGACGCTAGGGCTACTGACCCAATGCCACTGATTCATGACCAGTGTTGGGTTACTCTGAAAATGTAATAAAATTACTGATTAATGATTACTCCTTTTAAAAGTAATCACGTTACTGTTCTGATTACTTTATTTCAAAAGTAATTAGTAATTAGTTACATTACTAGTTACGTTACTTTTTTCTCCATGAAATTTATGAAATCCCAGCATGCATGCTCCCGATAAATATTTGTTATTAAAGCATCAACATTCACAGAACACTGTTATTTTTAACTAAAGCAAGCGGCTGCTGCCTGCATGGTTTGGCATGGCAGAATGCCAACAAATAGCGCTGCATTTATAATCTCTAAAAGACACCTCAGTTCATCGCAATCTCACAAATCTGTTATAACACAATAGATGTATGCATAATGAATCTTTCATAAGGTCTACAATTCGTGTGTTATAATGAGAGGAATCGTGAGCACGCAAATTTCAGCACTGCGTTGCTCAATGCTGCAAATACCAGTTATAGCCTAAATAGGAACTCTGCATATGCTTGCACCTGTTAATCGTATATATTTTATATTAGTTCATGTTGCTTTTGTGCAATAGATGAATAACAATTGATTTGTTTTAGATATTTTATGTTTAGATATATCTATTTTGCGGGAGTCCCGTGAATCATTTTATTCTCCTGCATCCAACCCGAGTGTCTCCCCGCCCGCACCAGCACTCACCTCTTGGTCCCGCACCGCCAATGTTGTGTCGGGGTGCTCCGCGGGTCTCGCGGGAGAGCAGGTCTCTAAAGCACTGGCACTTGACTCGACAGTGCGTGTGCTACATCCTTTTTACAATCTCTAGATTATAAAACTCTGCATTCTTTCAGCAATGTAAAGCCTTCAGTTGAGCGTATAGACGACCTAGTGTAGAAGTTACTCTAATCATATTTTGAAAATGTATACGTGTTAATTACTCCGTTAAAAAAGTAATCCAAATTACGTTAATTGCCACTGCACTTTTCCAGTGTTTGATTGGCGAGGGAGTTCTACTGACTGAGGGGGGAACATATGTATCGTCTACATCGACGACATTATATCTATCAAAGACATTATATCAACACATTCACCAACTTAATACTGTCCATTTTGGGGAACATCCTCGGGACGTAAACAGCATATTGCTATTCAGGTGTCGCTGCGTACATTGCCGTACGGTTCCGACGTTGCTGTGATTGATCTGAATGGACCATGAACAGGTCAAAGAGAGAATCGAACTGTTTAAGTCCAGAGGATTCGCCAAATGGCACAGGGGGATGCGGAGGAACGAAGTGAATAAAGTCGTTTTTTTTTTGGCACACAAAAAGTATTCTGTAGATTCGTATAATTGAGGTGAACCACTGATGTCACATGGATGAGTTTACAGATCTACGTTTCGGGAGCTTCGGGAACATTTCAGTTGTATTGTTCTATGCAGGGTAGACAGCTCTCGATGCCATCAAAAATATCTTTCATTTGTGTTCGAAGATAACGAGAGGTCGTACGGGTTTGAAACGATTGAGGGTGGCGTACTTTGACATAATTTAATTTTTGGGAAGGTGAACTAACCCTTAAGTTATACCAAATTTAGTAGTAGCTTATCAGTAGTGATCTGTTAATGTACATATGTCAGAAATGTACGGAAAAATCAATTAAGATGTAATTAAACAGATGATGAACACTATTAACAGAAGTTATTATATGTTGCAATCAAACTTGTAGAAAAAATTGGTAGTTCTGTATGTTGTTTCATGGTTGGCATCATCTGAGGTCCTCTGAGGGGTTGGCATCTCTTCTCAGGTGTTCTGGATCCAGAATAAAGCTTGTGTAAATTCCTAGTTACTACGGGATGTCAATCCCGTGGCAAAAAAACAGAGAAACAAATAGCGACATAATTAGCATAGCTGCTGTTCCAAACAAAGAAAATTTATTTGTTTAACCCAAGCTAAAAAATAATAATCAGCATTGATCAGATTACTGCTAGCACAAGATTATGAGATGCATATGTGAAATGCTGGCCAAAGAGAGTGTCTTAATCTAGAGTTAAACCAGAGAGAGTGTGTCTGAACACGCGCAGCGTTATCAGGCACGGCCTATCCAGGTTTGGCGGCACTAATGAGAGCAGCAAGACGTCGACAGGTCGTTTAGGGACCTTGGCATAAGCCTAGTACTACCAAAACGTTGCATTAATATAATACCAGATTTTTGAATGTAGAGGATCAGTGGACAGTACTGCAGTTAGTTGCAAATTGATAATCAAGAGATCTGTGCATACGGGTTTTAGGTCCAATAAGAATAGCAGACGCTGTACTTATCCGACTTATAGTGGAGACCAAATAGTAGTGATCCAATCTTTTACATTTTGAACAGACTCTGTTAGCTTAGATAAGTTAGAAGTTTCATCTGGTCTTGTTGAGATTATATAGTTGAGTATCATCAGCATAAAAACAGTGGAAATTAATCCCGTATTTCCTAATAATATTACCAAGGGGTAACATGTATATTGAAAATTGCAGAGGACCTAGGACAGATCCTTGTGGCAATCCATATTTTACTGGTGATAATTGAGATGACTTCCCATTTAAATAAACAAAGTAGTAGCGATCGGACAGGTAGGATCTAAACCATCTTAAAGCCTGCCCTTGAATACCTGTATAGTTTCGTAATTGATCTATGAATATGTCATGATCTATAGTGTCGACGCAGCACTAAGATCAAGTAAAACTAGCAATGAGATGCAGCCTTGGTCTGATGCAAAAAGCAAAAGCAAAAATTTGTAATTTTAACAAGTGCAGATTCTGTGCTATGGTGGGCCTGAAACCTGACTGAAATTCTTCATAGAGATCATTTTTTTGCAGAAAGGAGAACAATTGAGCAGACAACTTTTTCTAAAGTTTTAGACATAAACGGAAGATTTGAAATGGGTCCGTAATTTGCCAGTGCACTAGGATTTAGTTGTGGTTTCTTAATAAGAGGCTTAATAACCGCCAGCTTGAATGGCTTTGGGATGTGACCTAAAGACAATGACGAGTTAATAATATTGAGAAGCGGTTCTTCTGCTATAGGTAACAACTCTTTCAGTAATTTAGTGGGTACAGGATCTAACAGGTATGTTGTTGGTTTAGATGCAGTGATAAGTTTATTTAGCTCTTCCCGTCCTATAGCTGTAAAGCACTGCAGTTATCTTTTGGTGCGATGAATGAAGACTGAAGTATTATACACTGTAGAATATACATTTGTTATTGTGTGTAATAAAAAGCCAGCCTTTTATTAGGCTGAGCGTTACATATATATTATAAAGAGGATTTTCAATCTGTTCACAAAAATGTAAATAAAATTCTAAGGTCAACCTGTCTACCAGGTGCTTTCCATTTTTCATAAGAAGGGCATCTTTAATCTCAAGAGAGGATATGTTTGAATCGTATAAATCATGAAATTATTTATTAATAATAGAGATATTTAGAATTTTTGAACAATTATATAGATCAAATTTAGAATGATATAAATTACTATAAAAGGAAAAGACTGTACAATGGCTACCAATATTTAGTGCAGTTAAATTATTCCTTCAAAGATTTATTTTCTCTAGAGCAAAGAAATAGCTTGTATTTTTTTTCCACCCTTTTCTAGCCATTTTGCCCTTGAACGAATAAAAGCGCCTTTAGTTAGATCTAGGTAGATCAGATCAAGTTGAGATTGATTTTTAGCTGATTTCACCTCATCTTCTTTAGTAAGAATTTGCTTCTGTTACACTATACATAAATTATCAAGTAATTCTATTTCCTTTTGTTTGTTGATTTTTTTTTATTCTTTACTGCGTTTAACCGCAATCTTTACACACACACAAGGAATTTGACTTGGTGACAGGAGCTTCCAGTGCAGAAGAAAGTACAAACATAGTGCAAACATACATGATAGTGCAGACATACATAGAATTACACAGTAAAGATGAAATAACACAATATACGAAAAACAGAAAAATAAATAACTATATACAGAAATAGAAATATAGAGGAAAAACAAATTGTTTAAATGAATGTACAGATATGTTATTTACAAGTGTACTGTTTATGTAGTTTACAATATACAATTCCAGATGCTTTATACAAAAGCGATTTACAAATGAGGACAATGGAAGCATTCATAATCAACAAAAGAGCAATGATATACACGTGCTATAACAAGTCTCAGCTTAGAACCAGTCACTAACTGGATGCGTGAATTTGTGATGAAACGATGGGTTACTGGAACCACAAGCAGGTTCTGTCTTGGCAAGTTGAAGTGAACGGTTGATGGTCCTTATCCAGCAAGAAATGTCTTGTTAGAACAAGCTAAGAGAGCGAGCAGCTATCGTCGGATATTGAGAAAGTTTTTTTTTTTGTCAGGGCTTTGGAATGAGAAGTAGATTTGAGTGTCATCAGCTTAGCAGTGATATGAAAAGCCATGTTTTGAATGACAGAACCTAGTGATGCCAAATTGACAGAGAAGATAAAGCAGTCCAAGAAAATCTGAGACCGAGGCCTCCCTAGTCGTTAGATATTGCAACTGGACACCTCATAAGTTTATAAACTGTTCAATACTTGATACCTCATCAGTTACAATATACAGTTCCAGATATAGTATAAGAGGTCAGTTATCGAGGGACAGTGTGTATTTGTGAAACTTTTTAATTGTCAGGGGGGGGGTGGGCTGAATGTGACATGCAGGAAAAAAATGTTCTTGTGCCTGGCTGTTTTGGTGCTCAGTGCTCTTTAGCGCTGGCCAGAGGGAAACAGTTCAAAGAGAGAAATGTGCGGGTGTGGTGGGGCCAAAGTGATTTCGTAGCCTTTTCCTCAATTGGAAGTTTGGTAAAGATCTTGGGGTGACGGCAACAACGCGAGGGAAACACCAATGATACTACAGGAACCCGTCGGCAGTCGGGAGTGATACTTCCGTTGGTAGTCTGTTTGGGGGATCAGTCGTGGCCTCTTGTCGCGGGGGTATCGAAAGCGCAAATACCTTCAATACCACAAACTGAAAGGCCTTGAGCATGGCACCGAACCTCCAACTGCTCCCCGGGCACCGCAGCACATGGCTACTCACTGCTCCGGGTGTGTTCACAGTGTGTGTGTGTTCACCTGCGGTGTGTGCCCCCTGAACTTAGGAGGGGATAATGCAGCAGCACTAATTCCTAGTATGGGTCAACCTACTTGGCACATGTTCAAGTCCTGATGGCGTGGAGGGGGCGGGGGGATGCAGGGGGTGTTAGCCTAAGCAAGTCACGCTCCTCTTCACGCTTTTGAAGCTCAGGTTGTTAAGACTCACCAGACAGGCCAGCTCTTGAACCTCCTTGTCTGGTACAAGCAGACTCGTTCCTAAACCACATGTTGTTTGGGAGGGTTTCAAGCTAAAAAAAAATCAAGAAAAGAATCCTCTCATCCAAAAACAAACTCCAGCATTCTGTTGTAGACAGACTGGAAATACGTAAGACCACTGGGACTGGCTTTCTATGGTAAGATGTGAACTGACAAAAAAATAGTTTTAGCAACAAACACTCAAGAGGGTTTGGTGTGCACACAGGATATAAAAAGTACCCAATGTTTACAATGACAGTATACTGCTGTATTTTTATTTTGTGGCTATATGTACGAGTGGAGGTCCGCTGACATTGGTGGATACAGCATTCTTTGATTCTATCAAATACGTCAACATGTAAAAAAATAAAACATGGACTAGACTGTCGTTTTAACGCGAAAATTGATAATGCGGCCATGGTTTGGATAATAATCCCAACAAACTAAACCGTAAATACAAAACACCACACACAGACCGCAGGGAGTGCATCCTGGGCACAAAACCAAGCCTATCTGCTATGGCTAGTCCAGTTCCTCAGACCTTGACTCTATAGAAAAAGGAGTGTGGTGAACCTGAAGAGGAGAAAACGACCATAACATCATGGAGCCAGGAATCTGATAAGGTGGGAGATTCTGGGTATAGGCTCAGGAATTGTGTCTGATCTCTTGTCAGGTGCTCTCTAACCGCATCAGGCATTATAGGAGAAAATTTAAAGCTGTTAAACTGGCAAATGGAGGTTTCAAAAAGCATTGAATAAAAGGGTGCCGTTAATTGTGGGTGGGCCAATGTGTATGAGAGGAAAACAGTATGTAATAATGATAGTTCCCCATTTTCTAAATTCTAGTCTCCAATGATAAGGTTTGATTTAAGGTTTGAAGTTTTAAAATAAATGATCAAATGGATTAACAATGCAGATTTACAGTATTTTCACAGCCTTCTTTGATCATATTTACCCAGGGTATGAATAATTCTGGACCACGACGTAGGTGATACAAACATACTAACCAGGAATTGCAATTTAAATCAAGCGTAGTGTTAGTTCTGGCAGGTCATGTGAGTCAAGCTTGCATCAGCTGATCCCATCTACCTATAGGAATACGACACCTATTTAAGCATTCATATATAAGGTCCCTCAGGTTTATCAGCAGTTTTCGCATTGCTCAATACCTAATTAAATTGTGAATTCGGCAGGCAAAACACCATCAGCAGGAATCGGGAATTTAAAGAAGTGGAATTCGCTTCCCCAATGTTCTCACCTCCGATTCATTCAAGTTCGTTAACTAAATACACAAATCACAACATGATCATAGTGACGATTCGAAGTAACTGAGTTAGCATTACTTACGGCATCGCTACATTATTGACATTGGAATCACGAGTTAGGTGTAACTGACTCAAGAAAAAGTTCAGATGGACTTAATCCTAAGAAGGATATCAAGAGATTCAGCATCCCTGCCACAGGATGCTTTGGTATCCCTCTCTAGAACGTTCTTCACAAGCTACACGTCACTTTTACGCGCTATCAGGATTGGCACAACCTGGAAATGTTGCTAAGGCCTATCTTCTTGCTGAGGCCAGTTTAGTGTGTTTTCCAGGTCGTGTAGCGAGTGTTGGCGAGGTTGGAGAATGATTAGTCGTGCCCTGAGGCTAGGAGAGGGCGGAATGTAATGGGACGTAAGTGAGGTTTGTCGACTGTGAGGATACTATGGCTTGTCGGTGCATGGGCTGCACTTAAGGGGGGGTCTAATGCATTTCATGCATTTGAGTTGTTTACCGACTGTGTTTGCACTCCCAGGCCGACCTTGTGAGCAGGAGCGAGGTCCGAGCTGAGAGGAAGAGCCAGCCTCTACATGTTCATTGCGTTTTAACTACTGAAGTCGATCGGCAGGCTGCCAGTGACTTGTCGGAGCAGACGGTCTCTAAAGATGGGTTTTTGCGACGTGAGGCGATAGGTCAGTGATGTGAGGACATAAAATACCTTGCGCTAGCGTCATGGGTTTTGTGAACAGTGGATGCAATTTGTTTTTTCCAGGGGAAGCAACGAGCGTGTTTGTTGTTCCCGTCAGTGACGAATGTTTTATAACAAAGTACATTCTGACACTGGATTTGTACATAATTTGATACTGAAAGACAGAGCAGTCCCAGCGATTTGTAAAGAGATCACGGTGCTGGATAGCTTGACCGGGGAGTCTAAGCGGCAGCTGTTAAAATGCGCGCTGCATCAAATGTCTGATAGAAGGGATGGTCTGGGGTTTGTTGCCAATCGGACGTAAGGTGAATGCGCCTCTTCAGCTCCGCCAACGGCTCACTCCAGGAGCGTTTTCGGCGGGCATTGTAAGCTGTATCTCTCATTTACTAAATGAACGATAACAGACTGGCAGGAAGGAAAGGCTTTACGGAGAAGGTGTAATGAGCAATACTTACACGTACTAGGGTGTAGGCGGTCAGAGTTTGAACTCTTTGAGGAGCAGGCATGGCAGAAACTGTACTGCGTTTAGTACCATTTGACGCAGTAGTACGCATGTTGCCTTTATTTTCATAGCAATACAGCACAGATTTTAAACAGCAGAAAATAACGCCATGTGCAAAGGAGCAATTCGATGCGGCTAAGGTCCAACGAGGAAATGGTGAAATGGTTCGGTTTGGTTCCGTGAAGTCGTCTGCATCCGAAAACTTAGGCTGCTGACATGCTGCCTATCAGCCAATGACTATGCAGGCAGAGTTTGTTCATGAAGATAACTCATGAAACTGATATCGATGCTTCTGAGGCAGCTTAACGTTCTATGATCTACAACAAAATAGAACGAGCTTCGGTGATAACTAAGCGAATATTTAATTACTTAATAATACTGATTTCTCGCTAGAAATAACTTCAGATGCCATCTTTGTTTTGCTCAACCATCACGGGATAGGACACAAAGGATTGTGGGTATCAAGGCAGTGAAGGATGCATCTATTCTGCCTTTAAATATCGACCAGATGATGGTATCTCAGCAGGCGGGAAGTGAAGCTAACATTGGATTTGATGTGTCTTGATGCCTTCCTACCTTGAAATGCATCCTCCGAAGGCAGCATTTTCCAGTTCAGATGCAGCCGTCAGTTCAGCGTTGATTCTGCTCCGGTACCAGACACGCTTGTTCTGTCTAGTCGTATTGGAAACATGCTTGTTCTTAAGCTCTCGGTTGTTATTGGGAATATGCTTGTTCTTAAGTTATAGTTGTATTGTCGGGAACACGCTTGTCCCAGAGCTATCTGGTTGTAATTGGATCATGCTTGTTCTAAAAGCTGTAGTCATATTGGGAACATGCTTGTTCTTAAGCTGTCTAGTCGTATTGGAAAAATGCTTGTTCTTAAGCTACCTGGTCATATTGGGAACATGCTTGTTCTTAAGCTATAGCTGTATTGTTGGGAACATGCTTGTTCCAGAGCAGTCTGGTCGTTATTCGTAACATGCTTGTTCTTAAAGCTGTAGCTGAATAGGAAACATGTTTTTTCTTAAGTCTATCTGGTGTTATTGAGAACATGTTGCTTAAGCTTTTAAGGTATTGACAACATACTCATTAGGTCATCCATTAAAGGCAACATGACTGTTGCTACAGGTTATGCGGGTTTTGGCAACATACTTGTTTTGGTAATTTGGTTAAGGGCAACATGCTTGTTGCTTAAGGCTTTGAGGGGGGATATCAGCATATGGTTTTGTTTTGGGGGTTATTGCTGCTCTCCCTGCTCATTCATGATGGATGGGCAGGGAGTTCTTGCCCAGAGCAGAACCATACCGCCAATCCAAACTGTATGCTAATTGTCAATCAACTTTGACGATAGTGGTCCTGACAGAAATCAAGCGTAGCGTTAGTTCTGGCAGGTCACGTTAGTCAAGCTAACATCAGCTGACTCTCAGCTGATCCCCATCTACCTATGGGAATACGACACCTATCTAAGCATTCATATATAAGGTCCCTCAGTATTATCAGCAGTTTTCGCATTGCTCAATAGCTAATTACCCTCCTCCATCCCCAGTTCCTCCTCTGTCAATCAGGATTCGCCTTCTGATTCTCCTTGAATCAGCTAATTCTAAAATGTGTACATTAAAATTATTAAACTTTTAACGATATCTGACATACATTTATGTTTGGTTCGTTCTGTTTACCTGGGGGGTTAAGAGCTGCTCTCCTGCTTCATCCATGCTAGGCTGCATGAGTGGCAGTGGAGTTCTTGCCCAGAACAGAACTATACCGCCAATCCAAACTGTATGCTAATTGTCAATCATCTTTGACAATAGTAGTCCTGACAGAAATATTATATACGGGGGCGCTATTGAGTACCCAATGGAGTAGACGTGTTCTGCTGAGCTCCTCTCCATATTAGTTAATCGGTCATTGTTTTAATTTCTTGGTTTCTTTTACTTCATAATTTTCTTTGTTGAAGAGCTGTATAATGACTAAGAAATGGCAGAACAGGCCGCGGCATCCTCGGGGGCGAGTGGAGAGACTTACGCGGAATCTACCAGTATTCTTCTGGCAATACAGAATATGATGACTGATCGATTTGATCTTCTGGAAGCATCTTTGTCGTCCACTCAAGCATCTTTAGTGTGCCTCGGGGATAGAATTAAGGAGGTGGAAAATGCTACTGCCGATTATGACCGCCGCCTTTCCCTCGTCGAGCAGAAGTGCGCAAAAGTACAGTAAGAGAATAAAGCTCTTCGTGAGAAAGTGATCGATCTGGAAGCTCGCTCCAGGCGGCAAAACATTCAAATTGTCGGCTTGCCTGAGAAGATAGAGAATGGGCGCCCCATGGAATTTCTGACGAAGTTTATTCCTGACCTACTGGGCGTTAGCAACTTCTCTAAGCCGTTGGAAGTGTATCGAGCTCATCGTCTGGGGAGGCAACCCTCTGGAGAAGACGCCCAGGAAAAAATACTCCAACTGGCTCGTCAACAGTTTCATCTGCGCTACAAGGGCAGGTCGATACACATCTTTCCCAACCTTCCGGATGAAATAATGAAGGCAGGCATTCAATGATGTAAGGAAGCATCTCCGGGAAGCCGGTGTGAGAAGCGGCTACATTTACTGCGCGTCACCCATGGTAACACTGACAAGGGGTTTTCCTCGCCCGAGGAGACAGAGGTCAACATCGGGACGCTGTCTTGAAAATCATTTATATATGCTGGCATAATATGCTCTGGTATGTGACTTTTATGCAACAGCAATTCAGACTGGGACATTTATATGACCGTTTTTTGTTCATAAAGTTATTTATGTGGTTGGAGAGGGAGCTGTAGGGCTTCTTAGCAATAGGTTTGCTGTTCTGATGGTCCAGCTACCCCTCAGTGAGTTTTTGGGATGCGTGTTCTCACTTTGTTTGGGAAAGTGGGACGGGGGTTGGGGGGTAATATTCTTTTTGTGTGAGTTGTTTTTTTATTTTTATACCATTAAGTGTTTTAAAAGGGCAGTATGCTTGTACATTGTTTATTTTCAACTTTTGTATGAATCCTAGTTTACCTTCGAAGGGCAGCGGCATCACTTTTACCAGCTGGAATGTGCATGGCTTGGGTCATGTGATCAAGCGAGCTAAAGAATTTTCCCATTTGAAATCTCTGTCCGCTGATGTTATGTACTTGCAGGAGACCAATATTAGGCCCACGAGAGAGAAGATGCTTTAATGCATAAATGGCCATATCTTTCAGTCCACATTCTCCAGCAAGGCTAGAGGAGTTGCAATCTTAATCCGCAAGACAGTTCCTTTTAGACATGTTTCCACTTTGAGTGATCTAAACGGTCTATATATTTTGGTAACTGGTTACATTTATTCATTTCATGTTACACTTCTTAATGTGTATGGACCAAATTTTGATGACCCTACCATCTTTACTAAAATATTTAATTTATTGTCTGATTTTACTGATTCACATGTTATTGTAGGTGGTGATTTTAACTGTGTGCTTGATAATGTTTTGGACAGGTCAGCCCAAATAAGCCAGTTGCCCTCTGCCTCCATCAAGGCCGGACTTACCATTGGGCTTGAATGAGCTGCAGCCCAGGGGTCCCGCCTTGTAGGGGGCCCCGCCTTAACCCGTTTACATTTGTTCAGTTATGTGCCAGTCAGAAATTATTAGCCGCATTTCAACTGCGCACACGGGCCAGCCGGGGCTAACAGCTTACAACTACGACCTTCGAAGCCATAATCAAACAGCATAAACTGGAATTTATTATTTTTTTCACATAAAAAAAGGACACACGTATTAAATCACGTCTGCACTGGTTGGTTTGTTATCACATGGCTACTTTAAACAACTCCATTAAGCCTTTAGCCCCAAAGAGCACACATTTAGAAAGATAATGATAAATTCTCACATGTTCACGCCTCAATTCTTGACAGAGGATGATTCTATATTATATTAATGTTCCACTAAATTAATCTGAAGAGTTTTGAGCGCTCTCTCCCGTCCAAAGACTATAGAATACCCTAATATCTTACAGGGACTTTGTCCCGTCGCACTACCACCAAACGAAGTGGAGCAGAAATTTCATCAAAACGATTTAAAGGTTCGTACGGTCATGAAAACTTCAGAAAGCTTTGGAAAAGTCGTGGAAGTGTACTTTACAAATCTCTATATAACAGAATATATGTTTAATCATTTCCTGAATCTCGGTGCGGGATTGCGCATATTGGTTTTACTCATTCCCGCAGGTTTCGCACATTTGGAAAATTCCCACAAACATGTATTTAATATACAATGTAGGTTAGATGATTTTAAAAAAAATTCACACAGAATATCAGATTAAGTCAGTCATTTGAAAACAGCGTGATTGGTTCAGCTGTACCGCGTCTTCTCGCTCTCAAAATTGCCTCACATCAGCGCATCACGTCTGCACTGAGAGCTGCTGCACACTGCCATACAAGACTTTAGCTCAGCTGACAGAACTGTCACTTGCCTAATCGGGTCAGTGTTGCATCATCACAAAAGTTGATCATTTGCACGTCTTTTTAAGTCTTTTTAAACCACTCGGTACTCACACGCTCCAAACTAGTTTTCTGGGCACATCCAAAGCACACGAAGCCGCAACGCAAACACCTCAAGAAAAAGTTATTGTTTTCATTTTTTCTGACTCAAGTAACCTTGCATTTCAATAAATAATGTTACATAAAGACAATTAAACGGTCAGTAATAAATAAACAAGTTACTAGCAATAGCACAAGGAAACAAATGAAACAAACTGTGTTTTAACCTTTTCAGGTAGGCTAGCCTAAAACTAACAGTAGCTGCTACTGTTCAGGAACAAAATACTATGATGTATAAAGTCATAAATATAGATTATATTTATGTATTATTCCATATTAAATATGAAAAAGTTATTTAGTCAAGAGCAGATCTGATCTGAGTGATTTTTTTTCTTTTGTTCTTTAACACAGACTGACAGACAACAGGTATACTAAAAACTGCTGTCACTTTCATACCAAATGTTAATGTTAACATGTAATAATTATTGCGTATTTGTTTTTAATGTTAAACAACAAAAGACAAAAAAATCACTGCCTCTTGACTGATAATTTTTGTAACTTAATTTTAAGAATTAATATGTTGTTTAATTTACAGTGAATTTACTTTTTTAATTTACAGTTTATTCCATTTCTGCAGCATTTCTGTACCTGAATGTTTTCCACCAAAACTGTTTCTAAAATGAAATTCAGGTCCTGAGTTTAATTTATAATACTGGCTGAGCAAATTACAATATACTTAATATTCTGGCATTCAGTTATGTGATTATGTAACTTATGTTCTCTGCATGTAATAACGTCTGGCACAGTCGCAGCCTGCACTAATAATCATACATTTTCCAAACATTTGTGTAAAATAATGGAGCATTAGGTCATGAATATTGCCTTAAAAGTCATTGAAATTTATTGCTTGAACGAACCCTGCATTTAATCAGTAAACGCCTAAGATATAGGAGTTAGCCTATCACACAAACAAGAGTCCTTTTTTTAATATCTGCACGATCGCAAATGTACAATAAACAACAAGTTACTGAGTAACTTTCAGACACAAAATTCTGTTTTGCCCCATCAATGCGTCTCCGAGCAACACAGTGTTTTGTTTCTCAGCATTACACGGAGCAGTAAATGGTTCAAACAAGCTATTAGTACATTCGTTTGCTAAGTTAAATGAATTAGCATTTTAAACTAATCGGTTGATTTAAGGATTAAACTCGCTCATTAAGACAGTCACTTGCTGCTGCCTACTGGCGGTGTAGTTTTCAATTTAAAAAGTAGCTATTATTTCATTTTTGCATCAGTTAATATGTCACCATTAAAATTTATTTAAACTTAAATCACTTATGCAAAACAATCTATGGATTAGTTTTAGTGATTATTTGATGTGTGAAGAGCCAAAGGTTTTTTATTCAGATTTAATTTATTACAGATATGACAATAACTTTTATAATAAGCCAACATCTCTGGCTTTTTTTCTGCTCAGTGTTATTTCAGAGTTTTGATCTCTCAACTGAGAGATCACGTCCTGCTTATTGTATTATAATGACTATTTAATATTACATCTAAACTTTGACTAGGCTAGACATGTTGCCTATTAATTGTCTACAGTATATGAACCTGAAAGCATATTTTAATTTTTGTGTATTTTGTGTTACGGCCCCGTAAGTCCTGCCCTGGCCTCCATAGTTCTGAATAGTCTAATGTCCTCCATGAATCTGGTTGATATATAGAGACTGATACATCCCACAGGTAGAGACTATTCTTTTTTTTCACAAAGGCACAAATCTTTTTCTAGAATTGATTATTTTTTGCTTGACTCCAAACTTATATCAAACGTGACCACTTCGGATTATCACAACATCTTAATTTCTGATCACTCTCTGACTTCAATGGTTCTTGATCTTGGCCATAAGACTAAACCATATTTCATCCTTCTCTACTTTCTGATGTATCATTATGTCAATTTATATCTCAAAAGATCTTTTCAAAAGGCCTTTCAGAAATAGAAGAGGAATTATCTCAATTGGAACCCGCTTATAGAATTTCCTCTAGCCCTTCTACCTTACAGACTATTCTTAAATTAAAGTATGAATATAATACTATTTTATCTGGACAGGTATGGGATCAATTGTTAAGGGTAAGACAAAAATATTTTGAGTTAGGGGATAAGCATAAATTGCTAGCTCGACAGCTGAGGGGTTTACAAGCTAATAAAGCCATACACAAAATTAAATCAGAAGCAGGGGACATGCTTGTGGATCCTAAAGGTATAAATGATCGCTTTAGAGAATATTATGAACAATTATATACATCAAGAGCAAGAGGGGACATCTCTATTTGGTTAGGTCCTTTGAATCTTCCTAAACTGAGTGACGTTGCTTGTGAGGCCTTAAACTCTGACATTACTATTTCAGAGATTGTTGATGCTATAAAATCCTTTCCTAATGGCAAGGCAGCAGGGCCAGACGGTTTTGGTATTGAATTATATAAAAAATATTCTGAAAAGTTGGCTCCCCTTTTACTGAGGATGTTCACTCATTCTCTTGAAACTCAAAAATTCCCTAGCACATTATATGATGCTAATATCTCATTAATACTGAAAAAGGGTAGGGATGAGACTGAGCCTTCATCTTATCGGCCTATCGCATTACTTAACTCTGACATTAAAATTTTCACAAAATTATTAGCCAATAGGATAAATAAATACATTTCATTCACCTATTATGTAGTAGTAGTAGTTTTAGTTTTTGTAGTAGTTTTCTCTATTTCTGTTTTATCACATAATAGAAAGTCTAAGGCCTTCTCAAGCCATACAGCTGACTCATCTAATCTGCGGCCTGTAATGCATCAAACTAATATTGCTGTTGAGACAAAATGCAATGCCAACAAGTTAGCATTTTTAAACATTCGCTAACTAAAAAATAAATAATTTCTAATCAACGACTTAATAACCACAAACAACCTGGACTTTATGTTTCTAAACGAAACATGGCTAGAAGACAGCTGCAGGGCAACGGCCTCAATGAATCATGACCAGTGGTGTGAAGTAACGAATTACAAATACTCACGTTACAAGTAGTCTTTTTTTTTTATCAGTAATTGTACTTTTTTGAGTAAGTTTTTGTGTACTTTTACTTTTACTTGAGTACATTTTAAGTGATATATCGTATTTTACTCCGCTATTTTCCTCCGTTTGTGGTCGTTACATGCTTATTTTAATTTCATTTTTATCCATCAACGTGATTGGATAGAGAGTAATAGGTCTCGTGACTTTCGTCAAATCAAATTGTGCATAGAAAACTTAACCGCCAACTGTTTATCATGGCTGCTGGAAGCGCATTATTCAAGCATCAATTCAGTCGATCTTCCTCTAACTTAATATGTTAAGATAAATTTCGGATTTCTGCTTACTAAATAATTTGTATATATGCTTGCCTATCTACAAGGCCTGAAATTTAGTGTGAGGTTGTGGGTATTGCATACACTGTTAACTCACGCAAGTGCCACGTTCGGTAAATTCCCCACTCACTTATGAG
The DNA here is from genome assembly GCA_018155175.1 of Sinocyclocheilus anophthalmus. NCBI lineage: Eukaryota > Metazoa > Chordata > Actinopteri > Cypriniformes > Cyprinidae > Sinocyclocheilus > Sinocyclocheilus anophthalmus. Next base: position 17,616 of record JADLZN010006946.1, on the reverse strand, counting down.
ACCCTCGTCTCTCTCTCGCGTGCGTTCTGCAGCAGTCACTTGGATAAGTCGTTGTTGCTTGTTGAACTAGTTTGAGCGCGTGATGCGCGCTGTGAAAAAGTGTTTTTTTATTATCTATTTTATACAATCCACCTTCATTTAGCAAGTGAACTCGCGCATAAACAATTTTCAAGTTCAACAATTTTTGTTCCGTTCAGTTGCGGATGCAGCTGATTCACTGAGACCGCGCGTGTGTGTTTTCCTTTGAAAAAGTTTCCCCAAAAATAACTCCCTATTTAATGCATTTTCCCTTACAAATTGTATTATCAGCATAACAATTTGCCATCCTTCTAGAACAATGTGCATTTATGTTAAAATTGTAACATAAATTACCAAGTTTAGTTATTTTTATTTCTTTATTGCAAAACGCTCAAACTGGCACCGTTTTGGAAAGAAATGGGCTCTCATTTTAACCCATACCATGATAGTGTGTGATGCTGAACTATGCATTTCTCATGGTGTGTGTATTTGCACTGTTCTAAACATTAAAGGGGGTCATATGATGCTGCTAAAAAGAACATTATTTTGTGTATTTGGTGTAATGGAAATGTGTTTATGCGGTTTAAGGTTCAAAAAACACATTATATTCCACATACTGTAAATTATTGTTTCTCCTCTATGCCCCGCCTTTCTGAAACACGTTGCGTTGTGATTGGCCGAATACCTCAAGCGTGTGACGGAAATGTTACGCCCCTCACCATACTGTGATGATGCCCTGTCCGGCCGGAGCGATGATTCAAAAACATGAAAACCCATTATAAACGAGGCATTCATTGCATCAGTGGGGACATAATTACTTATACTGTCTTTTTACGCGTTGCGTTGCATCACGCCGCGTAAACATAAAACCATGTCTGCATTTGTGATCAGAGAAATGGCAAACAACAAGTGCTACTCTACACTGCCCAAAAACTCGCTTTAAATATAAAAATGCTTTAAATATAAAAAACAACTTACAGTCTGTGAGTCAGAACAGCCGGCATTGTAGTCTACTCTACCAGGATCAGGAAACAGTCCTCCATAAAATGTGCTGCACACATCTGAATATTTGTGTTGAAGTGTTCTGGAACAGTGTTGTAAATACAACTTAACCACTGATTTCTAGTCATGTCCATTTTTGGAAGACCAAACAAAGTAGTTTCGCTTTCACAACGAAACACAACGTCATACACGGCTGCCTAGAGTGAGCAGAGGCCGGGGGCTAGAGTTAGCGGCGGCCGGCTAGAGTGAGCGGATGCCGGCTTGAGTGAGCGGTGGCTGGTGGGCTTGAGAACGGCGCGGCGGGCGGGATTGCGGCAACCACATGTGACGACCCCATGCTGGACTCCGCTTCGTCCACGTTGAAAGCCGATCCGGCGATCCACAGCGCAAAGTTTAAGTATTTCCTCAGCAACCAGCACAGATCAGCTCCAGGCATGACGAAGCAGATATCGTCCTCTTTTGGAAGACCAAACAAAGTAGTTTCGCTTTCACAACGAATCACACAGCGCCTTCACGAAATGGCGGCGGCAACAACAATACTACAGTGAGAACATTTGGGCGGCGTTATGCAAATCTTCCCACATAGTGACGTAGACATGTGGGGGCGTGTTAGAACGAGCGTTTTAGGTAGGCGTGGTTAACTCTTAAATTTTATAAAGAATATCTCTTTGGATTTGAGACTTTAAACTTTGCAACTTTACAGATCTTCTTTAAGCACCAAGGCTTGTAATACTCCAAAGAGAAAGGAAAAATTTTAATTGAATCATATGACCCCTTTAATATTTTATGTGCAACAACAGCATGCTGTCTCAGTGGCCTTACACATGATTTTAAATCTATTTTTTTCAAACTTTATGGTTTAAATGGGGATGATTGTATTGAGAATAACTTTCATCTTTTCTTCAACTGAATACTGTTCCCGTGCTGTTTTGATGTATTTTAAAGAGTTGGCAGTCAAAATTAAAACTGCTGGATGAAAGATATTCTTCATTCTTTATGACAAACAAGATAATGTGAATTACAAGAATGTACAACTTTTTAAAAATATATCAATTGTGGTGTACAGCGTTTATTATGAGGGGGTAGAATCAACAGCTCAGTACTCACTACTCAATACTCATGAGTACTTTTAAATAGGATACTCTTTTACTCTTACTCAAGTAGTAACACAAGTACTTTTACTCTACTCACACTACATCTTTTGGAAGGTAATGGTACTTTACTTGAGTATATTTTTTCAGTACTCTTTCCACCACTGGAAACAGCCACTCATAACTTTACTTTCATGAGTGTTTGCAGGACTGTTAGGAGAGGTGGAGGTGTAGCTGCTCTATTTAAAGATGTCTATCAATGCAAGCAAGTGTCATTTGGTCAGTACTTGTCTTTTGAATATATAGGGATTGTGTTGAAAAGTGCTCCACGCATTCTGTTTATCATTATTTACAGGCCTCCAAAATACTCTCCAGCCTTTGTTGAAGAGTTCACAGAAATGCTATCAATGATTTCTTCAGAGTTTGACTGTTTTGCTATTGCAGGGGATTTTAATATTCACATAGATAATGCAGAAAACAAAACTACAAAAGAAATTATAACTGTTTTAAATACTTTTGACCTGATTCAGCATGTGCATGAACCCACACACAATCGTGGACATACTCTAGATTTACTCATCAGTAGAGGTCTAAACATTTCATCCATTATTAAGGACGTAGCACTATCTGATCACTTCTGTATTTTCTTTGATATATTGATCTCTGCTACCACTGAATCTAGATCTGTCTCTGTCAGAAAGAGAAGCATTAACGAAAACACTAGTGTGCTATTTATGGAGGCTATATCTTTAAAACACCAAGCATTTCTGCAGACTCTGTTGATCTTCTCCTTGATTCCTTTAACTCAAAAGTTAAGAATGTTATTGATGACATTACTCCGTTGAAAGTCAGCAGGAAGACTGGCAGACAGAAATCAGCTTGGAGAAAATCAACAGCAGTTCAGAGTATGAAAAGACAATGCAGAAAAGCTGAGCGGATGTGGCGGAAGACGAAACTTGAAATACACTATAGCATATATAAAGACAGCCTTCGTACTTTCAATGTGGAACTAGGCAAAGCTAGACAGTCATTCTTCTCAAACCTTTTAAACAGTAACTTAAACGACACTCGCATTCTTTTTGCTATTGTTGAGAGACTGACAACCCCCCCAAGTCAGATTGCCAATGAAATGCTCTCTGACAGCAAATGCAATGAGTTTGATTCCTTCTTTTCTGAGAAGATCATTAAAATCAGGAATGTGATTAGCACATCCTCAAGTTATGCAGAGGTCAGACAGATTCGACCGCAATATCAAAAAGAAGATACTATGTCTGCTTTTGAAGAAATTGATAGCAAAATTTTGGAAGAAATAGTACAGCACCTTAAATCGTCAACATGCTATCTTGACACACTGCCCACATATTTTTTCAAAAGGGTGCTAAACAGTTTGGAAGCAGATCTCTTAGAAGTGAACGCCTCACTACTTTCTGGGACTTTTCCAAACTCCCTAAAAACTGCAGTTGTTAAACCCCTTCTAAAAAAAGAGCAATCTTGATAACACCATACTGAGCAACTATAGACCAATATCAAATCTTCCTTTTATAGCCTTTTTTTTTTATAGGAAAGATTATTGAAAAGGTAGTCTTTAATCAGCTTAACAAATACTTAAACTCAAATGGATAACTGGACAATTTTCAATCTGGTTTCAGACTGCATCATAGCACAGAGACAGCGCTCATTAAGTTAATAAATGATATTTGCTTTAATTCTGATTCTGGCAAAATATTAGTGCTGTTACTACTAGATCTCAGTGCTGCGTTTGACATTGTCGATCATAACATACTACTAGAGAAACTGGAAAACTGGGTCAGGCTTTCTGAGATGGTACTCAAATGGTTCAGGTCATAATTAGAAGGGAGAGGTTATTATGTGAGAAAAGGAGAGCATAAGTCTAAGTGGACGTACATGACATGCGGAGTCCCACAAGGCTAAATTATTGCACCGCTCTTGTTTAGCCTGTATAAGCTCCCACTAAGTCAAATAATGAGAAAAAAACAAATTGCCTATCACAGCTATGCTGATGATACCAGATTTACCTAGCCTTATCTCCAAAATGACTACAGCCCCATTGACTCCCTCTGCCAATACATTGATGAAATTAACAGTTGGATGTGCGAGAACTTTTTTCAGTTAAACAAAGAAAAAACCGAAGTCTTTGCATTTGGAAACAAAGATGAAGTTCTCAAGGTGCATGCATACCTTGACTCTAGGGGTCTAAAAACTAAAAAACAAGTCAGGAATCTTGCTGTGATTCTGGAGACAGACCTTAGTTTCAGTAGTCATGTCAAAGCTGTAACTAAATCAGCATACTATCATCTTAAAAACATTGCAATAATTAGATGTTTTTTTTCCAGTCAAGACTTGGAGAAACTTACTCATGCCTTTATCACCAGCAGGGTGGAATATTGTAATGGTCTCCTCACCGGCCTTTCCAAGAAGACCATTAGACAGCTGCAGATCATCCAGAACGCTGCTGCCAGAATTATGACTAGAACCAGAAAATCTGAGCATAACACACCAGTCCTCAGGTCCTTACACTGGCTTCCAATTATATTTAGGATTGATTTTAAAGTACTTTTACGCGTTTATAAATCACTCAATGGCCTAGAACCTAAATACATAGCAGATATGCTCACTGAATATAAAACTAACAGACCACTCAGATCATTAGGACAAGTCAGTTAGAAATACAAGGGTTCACTCAAAACAGGGGAGTCTGCTTTAGTTATTATGCCGCCCGCAGTTGGAATCAACTTCCAGAAGAGATCAGATGTGCTAAAAAATTAGCCACATTTAAATCCAGACTCAAAAATCATCTGTTTAGCTGTGCATTTACTGAATGAGCACTGTGCGATGTCCGAACTGATTGCACTGTATTTTATGTATAATCATTTTCTTAAATTCATTTTAAACCTCTTAAATCAATTTTTTTAAATTACTTGTTTTATTGTTGTGATTATTTATTTATTTTTCTTTTCTTATGTAAAGCACTTTAAGTCCCATGTGTATGAAATGGCTATATAATATAAAATTGCATTGCCTTATTATACATATGGATCAAACTGGTTTTGTTCCTAATAGATTTTCATTTTTTAATGTCAGGAGATTAAAGAACATAATGTACCATAAGTACAAGAAAGGCTCTAAAGTGGCTGCTCTGTGTTTAGACGCAGAGAAAGCTTTTGATCAGCTGGAATGGCCTTATATGGTTATAAGGTTATGGAAGAATGTGGGTTTGTAAGTCGTTTTGTGTCATGGATTACAACACTATATGCTCACCCAACCTCTGCCGTACTCACAAATCAAGAAAAATCAAAGTAATTTTTAATACATCGTGGGACACTTCAAGGATGTCCCCTTAGCCCTTTGCTTTTTGCAGTTGCGATCAAACCCCTCGCGATCAGTATTAGAAACCATCCATCAATCGAGCCTGTAAGACTGGGAAATGTAGATCATTACATTTCCTTGTATGCAGATGATGTTGTTCTCTTTTTGTCAAATCCTAAGTCAATTCCTTTACTGCTAGATCTTATCAAATCTTTTGGTACAGTCTCTGGATATACAATTAATTGGCAGAAGATTGAATTCATTTCTTTAAGTGCTGAACTTGATAATGAATTCCTACGCAATCTTCCTTTCAAAATCACAGACAGACTTAAGTATCTTGGAGTTGTTCTGCCCAAAAACCCTAAATTAATTTTTAAGTTGAATTTTCTAAAGAAATTGGAGGATCTAAAGATAGACATTGGAAAATGGAGGACTCTTCCTCTTTCTATGATAAGCCGTATAAACGCTGTTAAAATGGTCTCTCTGTCTAGATTCTTATATCTCTTTCAAAACTTACCTATTTTTTTGACAGAAGCCTTTTTCAAATCATTAGATTCGATAATCCTGCCTTTTAGCTGGGGCTTTAAAGCTCACAGAATATCAAAAATACATTTACAAAAACCAAAAGAGAAAGGTGGGTTAGGGCTACCTTGCTTTTTGCATTATTACTGGGCAGCGAATGAGAGGGCCCTTGTTTATTGGCAGGAGGATTATAAAACAGAAATCTCAATTGACACTCCCCCCTGGGTTGCTATTGAAAAAAATTGAGTTGAAAACAGTTCACTCCCAGCACTTCTCTTTTCATCTTCTGTATTGCCTGCATCTGTTAAGGTGAATAATTTTAAAGGTGGATGCAGATTACCTGACACTGCTATTGTTGCCCCAGTATATCTCATTCACGCATTTCCCCCTTCTCTCTCAGATACAACATTCAACACGTGGAGGCTGAGTGGTATAGTTGCCTTGGAGGATTTATATATTAACACACATCTTGCTTTTTTTCTTAATTAAAGGAGAAGTTTTCTCTTCCCACAACACACTTTTTTTCGACACTTACAGATTAGAAATTATGTACGTCATGCAGTGCCTAGTTTTGAGTCCCTGCTGGAGGAAAGAAGGATTTATAGACTTGTTGGGCTCACCTGATTCCAAACGTTTAATTTCAGATTTTGTAATTGTGTTTTCTGAAGAAGTTAGTTTTTCTTCGCATTCTTTAAAAAAATGCTTGATAGTACGGTTGTAAATTGGGATGCAACTTTTACCCAGTTATCTGTTTTTCATCTTTTTTCATGTCTTTCTCTGTAGATCATTCAGAGGGGAAAATGGTCTGAGATTCAGGCTGAGTATGAGTTTATATGGCCTCAGAGTAGTGAGCTACCTTCCCCTACCTCAACACAAAACACACATGTGACCTGTTTTCTGAAGAAGTTAGTTTTTCTTCGCATTCTTTAAAAAATGCTTGGGAGGATTCGTTCTTGTTCTATTAATTCTAGGCATCAGTTAATTCAATTTAAGGTGATGCATAGATTGCACTATTCAAAATCTAAATTACACAGGATTTTCCCAACCGTTTCTCCTACATGTAATCGATGTAAATCTGCAGAGGGCTCTCTTACCCATCTCTTTTGGACATGCCCTAAACTTTATAATTTTTGGTGTAACATATTTAAGTGGTTTTCTGACATGTATGGTTTTGCGTTTAAGCCTGATCCAGAGATTGCATTATTTGGATATTCTGCTTCTTTGTCAGACCATAATGTCTCTGTACAAAGCACCATTATTTATGGAATGATTATTGCTAAGAGCATCATTATACGACTTTGGAAATCGGATACTGTTCCTCAGTTCAAGACCTGGTTGACTTATTTTACTGGAATATTGCACATGGAGAGAGTAAGGTATGGAATTATGGGTAACCTTGATAAATTCTACAGTATATGGCAACCATTTCTGGATCATCTTAACCTGTTAAATGCTGACTCTGATCAGTAATGTCGGGCAAAGAATGCTGTCTGCTCTGCCCTCTACTGAGTGCTTGTTTGTTTGTGCTTTAACACTGAAACTGCATATACACCCTGGTTCTTAGTTTTTTGCTTGTTTGTTTTTTCCTTTCTTTTTTTTTTCTTTTTTTTATATTATTAATATGAATGGTTGATGATGTTAATCATTACTAATAATCATTTATATTGCTGTTTTTATTGTTAATATTATAATTGATTTGTATATATTTTCTAAATGTATTTTGTTTTCTTTTACTTTTTTGTAAAATGGTATTATTTACCATTATTTTTCTTTGCATTTCAATAATCAGAATAGGATTTGTCATTGTGGTAATGTGATAGGAGCAAATGTGCTTAATTGTCATAAAAATAATGTGAAACTGCAAAACATCTGAATGGAAATAAAAATAGGCTTTATTTCCTGTAAGTAAAATATAATTTCTTATTTTTTTCTTATTGTGGTGAAATATGCACGGGTTATTTTCTTGACAGAAGATTCATTCATGTATTTCTTAAGAGATGAGAAGTATCTAGTGAGTAATTTCAATACTCCTTTGGCAGTAAAACTCGCACATCAACTTTATCCTGTCACAAGCTCCACTGTAGCACAAAAAAAGATAATCCATCTGTAGACATTTGGCATACTATTTTCAATGCCCAATGGTATGGTTTGGGACACACTAGTCATAATATTGTATACTACACCATATGGTTTGGATATGAATTCTGTATAGTACGGTTGTAAATTGGGATGCAACTTTTACCCAGTTATCTGTTTATCATCTTTTTCCATGTCTTTCTCTGTAGATCATTCAGAGGGGAAAATGGTCTGAGATTCAGACTGAGTATGAGTTTATATGGCTTCAGAGTAGTGAGCTACCTTCCCCTACCTCAACACAAAACACACGCGACGCAGCATTCACACACCACCTGTCAGCACGGCTCAGTAGCCCAGACCAACAGTACCAGCTCATATCCGCTGTGGGTAAGAGCATGTTAAAAATGCTGTAACATGCACCTATAATACAGTATTTATATGTGCTTTACAGTGCTTATTTCAATATTCCTGACCTCATCTGTAAAGCATACACAGAATTTCTTCTGTTGTAGCATGCAAAAACAACATGGTAAAATAATGCTGGAATCTATGAAAAGCAATGGCTCTACTATGAGAGGGAACAATATTTAAAATCTTCTATAAAAGCTTTTTTATTAATAATAACACACATTTGAGTGATATTCAGTATTGCTGTAGTACAAAGATTTCTAAATGGCAATCGCAGCAAGTCAATAAGGTAAAATCCAAGTCTTTAGCACCCCCTACTTGTGGAACTCATTTAACGCAACCTGCTTGTTTCCTATAGCTACAAACTTTTATAACTTTTCTTTTAACTACAACCAATTGCAAATAGAACATTTATTTGAAATATCAACTATATACAGTGTATATATATAGATTTGTAACATTATAAATGTCTACATGAAAGGTCAATTTATTGCATCCCTGCTAAATAAAAGTATTGATTAAAAAGAAAAAAACCTTACAGTAATGTATATAGTAACAATATGTAAGTAGCAATATACAGTATAATATATTGGTTAACACTTGCAGTTTCAATCATTTTAAATGACTAATGTTGTGCATGTGGGTTGGTGGACATGTGTTTAGATGTCAAGATCAGCGTTCTCTTTGACAAGTGACGATTCTTCAGAGAAGGGCCCTGAGGTGGGCATGGCCCCAGGGGTCCCGGAGAGCACTGAGGTAGAGACAGCTATCCAGAACTACTCTTCACTCAGGAGGGAGTCCAGAGCATCATCACTTCCTGGGTGGAAGAGTGTTGACCGCCTGGACAACTCTAGTAAGAACACACACACAGAGAGAGAGAGAGTCTATTAGAGTTCTTCTGGTGCATGTCAGAACAAAAAAACTTAACATATGTACATGAAACTGATCCTGGATGGAGCATTGATTAATTGCGAGATGCAAGATGTAAAGAGATCGTTGACTCAAAAATTTTAATTCTGTCATTTACTCATCCTTATGTCGTCCCAAACCTGTATGTATTTCTTTGTTCTGTGGAACACAAAGATAAAGATGAAACACAAAGATATTTTGGAGAATGAAGAAAAAAATTTTGTCCATACAAAAATAACAACATTGGACCCTATTGGATACTTTTGGAGTCTATGGGCCCAAAAAAAAAAATATATATAGAAATGTTGGGTGAACTATCCCTCTAAGAATGCATTTTGACTGGATTCAAATTAAATCTACCAAGGCGATGTGTTAATTCTGTGTGCCGAGTATCAAAACTTGCACACAAAAAAATACACACCTAGACACTTAGAAAATGACCCCCGCAGTCAAAATTGACATTTTCTCATTTTGTGATTGTGTATGTGATGTACACGCGCACGCGCACACACACACACACCTTTTCACCACATCATAAGGACTATGAGCGATCGATAGTTGTCTTGTCCAGGGGTTTGTATCTCTCTCCACAGGTGCATCTTCAGTCCTGCAGTCCCCTGATGGTAACTGGATCGCCCTGCAGAGCTCCCAGCATTCCCGGCCCAGTCTGCTGACCAAGCGCAAGAGTCTTGTTTTCAGCGTGCTGGAGAAAGAATCAGGTGTCGTATCCACGTATGACGAGAAGGGCTCTGATTCAGATCCAGAGGACCAGGGGGGCTGGGGGGCTGCCCTGTTACAGTTCGGCCCAGGGGGGGGGGGGGGGGGGGGGGGGGGGGGGGGGGGGGGGGGGGGGGGGGGAAACAACCGGGGGGCTCTCCGATGAAACGTACTATACTGACTCTCAACATGACCCTGAATGGACATACACTCAACACCCACCCGTTACCTCACCCTCCTCAGGTCAGTACACCAACACTGAGACTCTGAACTCAGACTCTGAGACGTCTCCTGCCCCGTCCACTCAAACCTGCAGACCAGCCCACGGTATGCCGCAGAGGAAGAAAGGACCATCTGATGCCCACCTGTATCCTCCATACAGACATCCTGCAAACAGTGCCGCTTCGCCTCTACTGAGGCCAGAGGCACTGGATGTAAACTTTAACCCCCGTCTGGAAGGGGACAGTAGTGATGGGGAGGAGCGGAACGAGCAGGTCAAAAGATCACCGAGGCGCAGAAAGAGCAAACACGAAACATCAGAGCACAGCCGAGCACATTATGCACTATACAGCACTGCCACAGTGGTGAGAAAAATAATAGCCTGCTGGTTGATCAAAAAATCATACTGAGATTACTTTGGCACATATAACGTTTGTGATTTGGACTATGGTATGATAAAGATTTGACAGGTAATTTTGTTGCTACTCGCAATATATCAAGCGCACAAATAAGAATAAACCTATGCTGATTTTTCAATTAGGTGTACAAAAAATATCTAGCAATTAATATCTTAATGAGGAGACTTTAACCCCACCTATGTGATTATTATATTATTGTTATGTAGCCTAGATTATTATTATTAACTTTAAATACTAGAATATTATTAAAAATATAAATATATTTCTGCTGCAATTTTATGTGTTTTATGTGTAACTTTATGTGTTTTTTAAAGCATCACAGTTAAATTCTTGAGCTTTCCTTTTAGTGGAAAACTTTTAATAGACTTTCTCCTCATCTGGAGAAATGCTGTCATCACCTCCTGTGTTCATAAAAATTTAAATTATTGTCAGGATTGGTTTTTTTCTTTTCTTACTATAAGTGTACATTTCTATACAATTAATTCATTTAATTCCCTTAATATTCTTTAAAAACAACACAAATGCTGCTTATGTAATATATTGACTTAAAGGTGAATGTATGTTACTCATTATTTGTCAATATTTAAGATACTAAATAGAAAATGACAATTTTGGCAAGAGTAGCAGCAACAGAGACAGATATTCTAAAATCATTGAAAACAAAAAGTAAGAAAACTTGTTTAGAATTCATTTTTGAATTTGAATGTGGTTTATACTCCAGTAGGTGGCAGTGCAGGACAGAGTTGTGCTTTTACTGGCATAAATAGTGTGGAAAATTTTTAACTCCTTTATCTCAGTCATGAAGTGTTTATTTTATATTCTTATTTTTTCTCCTTCATAATATTTGTCTCTCTCTGCTCTTCTCAACTGTCCCTCTCTTTAACACATCTCAGGAGAACAGTGCCGTCCTCCTCAACACCATGATGATGTGGCAACAGAGCCAGGATAACCCAGTCCCTCTGAATTACCAGGCTCCAGACACTGTGACCCCTCCTGATCGGTTGGCCTTTGACGCCATGACACCTGAACCTGACTATCAGAACACAGTGGCTCACAACTCCAGCGCCACTAGCCCACCAATGCTGAGCCAACTGGCGGCCAGCAAACCAGAGTTCCGCATTCAAGGCCCTTTGCTTAGGGGCTCCTCTGTTAATGAAACCCTGGAACAGGAACTGAGATCCAAACTCTGGGAGCTGGTTGGCCAAGTCAGCGAGATGGATGTGATGTCATCTGATTTTGAGCCAATCAGGGAAGTGGGCGACAAGCAAGAGGATCAAGTAAGGGAGAAAGAACGTGAGAAATTGAGACCAAAGGAGAGGCGCGAGAGCAAACAAGACAAGAGGGAAGAAAAGTCGAAGGAAACTGGGAATCAGAGTGAAAGACAAACAGTTAGAGAGATGGACACAAGTGATGCAGTAAGACAGATAAATATAGGGAGAGAAATGAAGAGAGATAGGGAGCGACAGAAAGAAATTGAAAGCCAAGTAGAGAGAGAGCGAGAGAGACAAAGAGAGCTGGAGAAACAAATCGAGAGGAACAGAGAAAGACAACGAGAGATCGAGATGCAGGTTGAGAGGAAACAGGAAAGACAGAGAGAAATGGAGAAAGAGCTAAAACAAGAGCAAGAGAGACAATCAGAGATTGAGTGCGAGATAGAAAAGAAGAGGAAAAGCATACGCATAGAAAAAGAGAAATTAGAACCTATAGTGAGTACGAAATCCAAAGAGGAAGAGAAACAAGAATCCTCAGGTAGACTAATGGAGCGAAATAAGAGTTTGAAGGAAGACTATTATAAAACAGAAAAGCTCAATGAGGAAAAGGTGAAGAGAATATCACCGCAAAGAAGCCAATCCGAAACAGGGTCAGAAAAACAAGAACAACGTGAGACAAAGACAGCAAGGTCTTCAACCACATCCCCAGACAGTGCCCCCTCTGGTCTGGAGGAGCCAATGTCTCCATCAGAGGTAAGCACTGGCTCCGGCCTGTTACACTAAAAGTTCCTACTTCAGCTAGACTTTGTTCTAAACTCTAGTGAACTGTCTAACCAAACGCCAAAACAGTTATTTAACTAAAGCTGTAAACATATTGACAGTTTAAACAACTTGATTCTTTTCAGACTGTTGCTGCACCATGACCGTAGTTAACCTGAATAAGAAAACTTACTGTAGAAGAAGACTGCTTATAGTGTCTCTTGTAGCAAAAGTAAAAAGGTCATGCAACACATTTTAGATGCTACAATGTGTAATTTATTTATTTATTGTGCATAAGATATGTTTCAAGCCTTAAAAAAGTCATAATGCATTGTGAGAAGGTCATTAATTGTTTGATGTAGTTGAGGGAAATATCCATTGACATATAAATACATAGATGCCTTATTGGCCACTTTGGCCCATTGCTGTGATGCTTCAACTTGTCCGACATAATGGACCAGGCAAGACTGCTCTATAATCAAATAAAAATAAACAGGGGAGTTGCTTTTTTTTTCTGGACAATGTGCATGTGCAATGTTACATTTACATTTCTTAACTGATTTCATTGGTTTATTATCTACATAGAGTACAAAAAAGTCTCCAGTTACTTAGAATCTTGATAGTTAGACATGGAAAATTATTCTTTGTCACTTCACAAGCATAGATTTGGCTTATTTTTCTTGTTAAAATTGTGACTGCATCGCTAATGTAATATAATGTACTGTACATAAATTGTATTTAATTTTTTTAATTGTGGAAATGACTAATGTTAATAATTGACCATCATTGAAAAAATAATAAAGTAATAGAATAAAGTAATAGAATTGGCAAATACAAATCAAATAGTAAGGCACTGTCAGTCAGTCTGCTTTCTATCTATCTATCTATATATATCTATATCTATATAGATATATATATATATATCTAGCTTTTAAGCTTCACTAGGTTTTAAAGCTTTTTTTGTAGCAATGAAAGGATCCAGATATACACCAGGAGAGACCATTACAAAGACAATTATAAGATATGGCATTATTGATTTCCAGAGGTGAAATTTAGGTGTTACATTTTTTTTAAAGTAAAAATTGTATCCATATATTTTATATTTTGTGCAGCACATCCATTATATGTATCTGTATCAGTATCTGTAGGAATCTAAAAATTATTTCTGTCTCTAGATGTGTCCCAATTCAGAGGCTGTATCCTTCAAAGGCTGTTTTTAGCTGCAATTCAAAGGATTCTTCAAATGTGGCCTTGAAATGCATCCTTCGTTTCCTAGGCCATGAAGCTTACAACTGATGGATCATTCACAGCCCAGACTATCCTAAGATTCATTGCGCACTGGTGACAACAGAATTTTTTTGAGAGAAAATGCCATATAAGACTTTTAAATGCAAGTAAATACCTACACCAATATTATACTAATATTGGGTTTCAACATGGTGGAATATCTAACAATACGAAACACTTTAAAGCAGTTTAAATGCTGACAACTTACTAAGATGCGATTTTATAGATAATTTATACATTAGATACATAAAATTGGGGGGGGGGGGGCCCATGGTGAACAAATTTAGACAGGTGTTACCCTGTTTGGTTTTCAGACAGTTGAATATAACTTTCAAAAAATCCAGTACATTACTGCTGCGTGTCAAATGCAGCCTGTAACGTTGCGAAGGACAAGGCAAGACTCTGTATAGAGTCCAGGCGCCTTTGAAGCATAAAGGATGGCAGCCTTCTGAATTGGGACACAGCTGTTTCCGGGAATATGGGCAGGGCTTAAACAGGAAATAAGTAGATTACACCGAGGAAGCCCATTTTAAAAGCATTCTATTCCGTCATAGTTGTCATTTACAGATATACCATAATTTTTATTATAATTAATAACTTTTAAAATATCTTTTAATTAAAACAAAAAAATAAAAATAAAGAATGTTTTCCTTTTATTTTAACATTTGGTTTTAAATAACTAAACTTAAATAAAATGAAAACATTCTTTATATTTTATTTTCCAGAGGAAATATGTGTAAAGATGTCAGAACAATCATCCACAACCTCAAATAAGAGGAATCTATACCTGATTAGAGAACATGGAAGTTGAAAATATTCAGTGCTAAATTGCTAAAAAAAAAAAAACTTTTACTATAAATGAAAATCATTAAATTATAAAGAATAAATTATGGATCAGCTCCAGGAGGGAATAAAACAGAGAAACATCATGTATCACATCGTACAAGTTTTAAAACATCTAAACAGACATATCAAATAGTAGATCAGTACCCTATTTTAGTTGATATCTCTTGGCGTGACACTTGAACTAGGGCGCTACAGTGTCACGCCACATTAAAGAGCATCACAACCATATTTATTGTTTGTATCTCATGATAAAATTGACAGATTTCGAAAGTTAAAACTTTCAGTATAAATAGTAATACGTAAATAAAATTGAAACAGTAAATAAAATGTATAGATGTATGCATGTAAAAGTATAGTATTTAGGGTAAAAGTTCACCTACTCTCTTACCCCATATATATGATTTTTTTTTTAAATACAAAATATACTACTTTTGTCATTTCTTTTCCCGTTAAATGTGTTCCTCTATCAATGTTCATTAAAAAGATACTTATGTATTTTACCAAGTATGGTTTCATTCAAAAATATAGTATTACCATTTAATGCAATCAATGGATTGTGGTATAGGCACAGTATATTTAAAGGGGTGGTTGACTGTTTTTTTTCTAGGCTTGATTGTGTTTATGGGGTGCAGTCTAACATGTGTTAAGGGTGGGGTAAGGGATTGTGGTAGCCAATGTTGATATTTCAACCAGGCAAGGATTAGTTCTCGTGAAACAAAGGAAAACCTATGTTACTCACCTATCGAGAAGAAACAAAGCAACCTCGGCATCCGATTGCAGGCCTTCCCGCTCCTTGAGTTCTCTCCAGTGCTGGAAAGCTGATCCAATATTTACAAGGGTCCTACTTCTTGCCTCATCGGAACACGTGTCTACAACAGATGCGACGGCGAGACAAATACTATAGAATCATTAAATCAGTGATGCTATCTACATTGGAGTGGTGCGGCGCGGCATGGAAAATCCAGACAGAAAAACTGGTTGCCGCGTTCGATTTATGAGTATTGAAATAAATTCAAATGATTTTCACGGTTCGCTTTGTCGCGTCAATGTACACAGGATTTTAGAGGTTGCGGCGTGACACAACAAATGTCGCGTCGGGTGGAGAAACGGCAATAAGTCTTCTTTGTTCCAATTTTCCTCTTTTATTTTTACCGCCCTCTATCATTCTGTGGTCGCCGAATCGGGTAATAGCCGTCATGTGCACTGAGCGCTCCTCTCTTCTGCATCATGGTAGACATGCATCTATGATGATTGGCTACAAGTTTGTTTTCCTACTCGGCCCGACTCAGTTTTCTAAAACGATTTTGAAAAAATACATACCCCACCTTTACTGCTTCGTTGAAAAAACGCATTTTTTTTCACATAATTTACCTTTATTCCATACAGCTCTGTCCCTTCTCTGAGAAACAGGCTTATCTTTTCCTGTTTTTATGAAGCCCCTTCCTCAGAAATACGTGATGGGCTCAGATTGGTGTGCTCCGTTGTATGTAAACAATGGTATCATTCTATATTGCTTATCAGTTGGAGCTGATTAAGACGGCAGAGGGCTATTGTGAAAGAGGAGAGCAGAACCGTGAAGCCAGCTCTTATGGTACTTTGTTTTTTATGTTGTCTCATACTTTAGAAACAATGTTATTTGTAAATGGCTATGCTTTTTAGCGTTTAAGGTATGGTTTTATTTAAAGCTGGATTAAAAGGTTTAATAAAGTACGGAACAGCACGCGCGTCATGGATAAGTTCATAGATAGGTGAAAATAGGTTAAAGGGACAGGTCATTTGGAGCTGACAAACTGATGGGAGAGCGAGGAGGAAGGAAGGGGAACGTGAGGAAACAGTTGAGGAACCTCTGCTTTACAATGGATTTTGAAAACGTGTGAATTCATTAGAATCGTAGAAGAAAGAATCATGATTATATATGATAGATTTATGTCACCCTAGTTTTCTATTCCTATCTACGAAGCAGCGCAGCATGGCCTTTGATGCCTTTTCCTGAGGGCGGGGGTTTATCTGGGTTTGTGATGTCCCAAACCTGGGAAGTAACTCGTTGTAGTCCCTACAAGCCGTTTTGTAGGCATTAAAATGCCAGAATTTTAAAAGACGATATCTCCGTTTTGCATTGAACTTTCAGCTTCGTAAATTTGAAGATATTGTTTATGCTCAAACAGCAACATTACACACAAATTAACGTTTAAAAAAGTGAAATCGCAATAAACCACCCCTTTAAAGAGGCGTATAGGCAGTTCACTGTGGTTGGGACTGACTCCCAGTCACTCTTATTGTGAATGAAAGGATATATGCACACAACTTCTTTTCCAGTTAAAATATAAAATGACACCGTTGTTAAGCTTGAGACTTAATGTGATTACAAAAGTGGGATGAGTTTGCAGATCAATATCCTTTGTTGATCCTAAAGCAACATTCCTATCAACCAATCTCAGCCCTACACCTAAAACCAGAGGATAGTGATTGGTTGAATGTGGTTCCAGGAATATCAAAGGATGTTGATGACAGACTTGTGTAAATTATTTGGTGCCTTATAAGAGACTGAGCTCCGTTAGAAGATGCCTGCTCATCTAGATCCTTAATTCCGGCACTCTATCAAACCCTTAAACTTACATTTATGTTACAAATTGAACTCAGAACGAAGATCTTCGCTCTAATTGGTGGTGAGAAGTCATGATCAAGCTCACACAGAAAAGCATGTCTGATGAAAGCTCAATTCTGTGTTGCCACTTCAGACTTGTATCGTGCATGAGGTAATGTGTGACGCATGAACCAGCCTGCAGAAATGAATATAGAACCTCT
>JADLZN010006944.1:0-67635 GCA_018155175.1 Sinocyclocheilus anophthalmus | reverse complement strand
CATTCTGCCTGACTGAAAATCCTGCGAGTGTGCGACGGGATCATTCTGGGAAGACTTGGGTGGATTTTGTTTTATTTCTAAGAAGGGAACAGCAGAGTGTGCATGCAAGAAGATGTGCTGGAGACAGGTGAGCAGCAGTGGAAGACAAATGTGCCAGTGTTTAAATCACACCAGTGTGTTTAGGAGGTGTTAGACTCAAGTGTGACTTCTCACTCTGATTAGCAATGATGGTGAATATTTGCATGACGAGTGTCTTGGTTTTGACACAGTATTACATAACAGCACTAAGAGGAGGTACATGTAGTCATTGACTTGAAATAGAACATGAGCATCAACCCAAGGTGGGAGAATATCAAAGCGGAGGACACACCCACCCTAAACGAACATTGACGTAATGCCAAGTGTCACTCTCTTTTTTGTTAAATGAACTTAATTAAATGTTAAATGTAACATTTATTTTTTTAAATGTATTTATTTTATTGATGTGATTTATACTTGCTTTATTTAATTTACTTTTTTAAATGTATTTTTAATATTAATGTCAAATTCTTAAATTATTTTTAAGAATAAAATTATAGAATTAAACCCAAAATGTGACCTACCGATTTACAGACAAAAAATAAATAATAATAATAGTACACTGTGGGTATGCAGACACCTCCTTCTTTGTATGTAGGCAAAAAGTATGCAGCTCATATCTACATGAATTGAGATGGATCAAAATATCCAAAAATTGTGTTTCGATAACTTTGTTCAAACCAGCAACCAAATCTGCATCACAAACTGCTGCTTCTTTGGTTCGAATCACACTAAAAACCGTTTGTCAGGCTGGTCTGTAGACACACTCGCACAGTGAGGTCCTCTCATCTCATTTCACCTTCTCATTCAACAATTTGGTGGCACTACACAAAGTCACAAAACATGACGCTAATTCACCGGAGGATGGGACGCTCGGATCAACCGGGAACATAATAATGAGATTAAATACATAAACACATTAGCTAACATCTCCCTCCGTCCACTAATGAAGAAAACGGAGAGCTTTCCAAAGGAAATACAGTCCTGCTGGTTTTCCACAGATATGAGTCTCCAGACGAAACGATGACACTGAAGCACAGGAACAGAGCATTAATGAGAATTATAGCTCAGCGTGGATCAGGTCCAAACAGGACTGATGTCCACTGGAAAGCTGCATATGCATGTGAAGCATGTTTATGTTTTCATTTTAAAACACATTTAACATTCATTTTCATGTCACTGGCCGTGACATAAAACACACAATTTATGTCACTGCCAAAACTTTTGGCCACGACTGTACATTTTATAATAAATCCAAAAGCAAGACGTGAAAAAAAAAACGAAAAACTTAATGATATTCAATATGAATAATGAAATGCTATAGTAGTTTGCATATCTATAATATCAAAGTATCAGACAATGATCAAAAATAAAAACACTTGAACAGAAAAATGGAAATATAAGCACGATACGGCACTCGAAAAAAAATTTAGATATATATATACACGTGAAGCCTGCAGCTACAAAACCAGTTTTAAGTCGCTGGGGATATTTGTAGCAATAGCCAACAATAGATAGTATGGGCCAAAATTATCAATTTTCTCTTTATGCCAAAAATCATTAGGATATAAGTAAAGATCATGTTCCATGAAAACATTTTGTAAATTTCCTACCGTAAATAAAACTTTTTTGATTAGTAATATGCATTGCTAAAAACTTCATTTGGACAACCTTAAAGATGATTTCTCAATATTAGATTTTTTTGCGACATCAGATTCAGATTTTCAAAAATTGTATGTAATTAACAAACATACACAAGGTAAAGATTTATTTCTTCGCTTTTCAGAGATGGCTAAATCTCAATTTCAAGAAATTGACCTATAAAACTGGTTTTGTGGTCCACAGGGTAACATGTTTGTTTGTGTGTGGGTTTTTTTCCCCTTCAATTTAGCTATTCACTTTTATACATATGTATATTTTATTATTCATTTATTTTTTTTCTATTCTACTATTCACTACTATGCACATAAATATAATTTTATTCACTTCTATGCATATATTTTTTTATTCATTCTTTTTTTTTTGCCACTCACTTCTATGCACGTACCTTTAATTTAGGAGTCACGTTGCTGTTACCCTGATGCACTGCTGAAGAGTCTGTGAGAGACAAATGAGGACGTAGAGAGAAAACAGAGGAAATATGAGTTTGATATCAGCTCAGGTATCATTCACAGCAGAGCCCTCGAGAGCTCTCTTTTACTGTCCCTCAGTCGAGTGTTTTCTGCTGCGCAGCGTCTTATTCTGTGCAGATTTGCCCATCAGCACTTATTTACGTGAGACATTCATGCGTCAGGTGCAGAACAGACGCTTTCATCTCCATGCACTAATATTACAGAGACATTAAAACAAAAATAAACATGGAATTCATTGAGTTTTCTGAAGCAGCCTGCTTGACGTGTGACTCAAGAAAACAACTAATTATTTGTGTTGGGTATACGATTAAAATAAATGAATAGAAAATGTATTTAATTTGCATTTTGTTTAGACAGTAGTCAACATTTGAAGGGGATCAAAAAGTTAATCAAACTCCTAAGACAAGAACGCATTTTGATTTGAGGACAACTTTGATGCAAGGTTTAGATCCAGTTCAAATGTTGACTAGTATATATATATATTATATGTGTGTGGTGTTGTGCGCAAAGCGCGCGGTGTGTGGTGTGGGGGTGTGTGTGTGTGTGAGCGAGCAGGTGTGTGTCGTGTTGTGTGAGCACGCGCGTGTGGTGTGTGTGTGTGGTGTGTGTGCGTCGGGGGGGGGCATCGCTGGTGGTGTGTGCAATATTTTGATTTTACAATAAAATAATTAAAATATAACTACTAAAGTTAAGGGGTGAAGAATAATGGTGATATATAAATAATTATTTGAAAGAACTGTTAAGTTTAGACAGACAAGGACCAGACAGGACAGACAGATAGACAGACAGATGGATAGAAAGATGATAGATAGATAGATAGAGAGAGAGCTAGATAGATAGATAGATAGAGAGTAGATAGATAGAGAGGATAGACAGACAGCAGAAAGACAGAACAAGACAGACAGGGGACAGATATAGAAATAGAAAGAGAGACAGACAGCAACCAGAAAGACAGATGAGAAGAGATAGGACGGAAATAGACGGATAGCCGGATAGATAGACAGACAGACCGACAGACAGAAAGACAGACAGATAGAGAGACAGATAGACAGATAGATAGACAGCTAATAGATGAGATATATAGATAGATAGACGATTAGATAGACAGGATAGACAGACAAGACAACCAGCTAGGGACAGATAGACAGAATGGATAGACGGATAGGGAGGATTAGACGGATAGATAGACAGAAGACAGACAAGACAGGACAGACCAGACAGCTATAGACAGATAGATATATAGATGGATAGATGGACAGATAGACAGATATAGATATAGACAGACAAATAAATAGATAGACAGATAGACAAGACAGACAGACAGATAGATAGACCGATAGACAGATCGATAGATAGACAGATAGAAAGATAGATAGCGGGACAGGACGGAGAGACAGACAGGGAACGGGAGTCGAAGACAGACGGAGACCAGACATAGATAGAAGATAGATAGTAGATAGTAGATAAGATCGACGATAGATAGATTAGATAGATGGATAGATGGATAGATAGACAGAAAGACAGACCGACAGACAGACAGACAGATATAGAGTGATAAGATTGATAGATATGGGTTTTATTGTCCTCATTTGTAAGTTGCTTTGGATAAAAGCATCTGCTAAATGATTAAATGTAAATATAATTTTTTATAATGCACTAAAACTGTAACACAATATTGATCAGCTCTCTAATAAACAAACCAAACACCAGCACAGTTTGATGAATCATAATTTGTTATGTTCTATTTATTCACTTCTAATGATTTGTATCATTTAACACTGTGTCAGATTCATAAATCTGTGCTGAAACGTGCCGCTCAAACCCTTCAGATCAGACTGAAATGATCTCGCAGAGAGATTGCGAGACGCAATAATGAGCAGCTGTGTGTTGCGTGTCGTAAAATCTGTATTTACAGTAACAAGGACAATATTATCTATTTATACTCCCTGCATTGGTTATAAAGCAAACGCAGCAGCTGTTTCTGATGCTGTGAGCAGTGTGCGTTCCAGAAATCAACACAACAATCACAATAAAACAAACTACTGGGCAGATTAAAGGATTAAAGGCACATAAACATGATTCTTGGACTAATGAGGAAATTATCAATAAAAAGATTGTGTAACTCCAGGTTTTAATATATGTTAAAGGGTTAGTTCACCCAGAAATGAAAATTCTGTCATTGTTTACTCATTCTCATGTCATTCCAAACCTGTGTGAATTGTTTGGAAAAATGTTTGGAAAAATGTCCCAGTCTTTTTTGTCCACACAGTGGAAGTCAATGGGGTCCAATGTTGTTCCCAACATTATTCAAAATATCTTATTTTGTGTTCAACATAAGAAAGAAATGTATGAAATAGGGTGCATAGTTGGGTAGGGGGGGTTCAGATAAAAGTGGAGGGTGATTAAAATGCAATAAAAAGCGCTGTAAAGTGTGGTCTGTTTGTTTGTAAGGCTGAAAAATTGTTGTGAGTTGCATACGAAGAGGACTTAGATAATCAATTAAAAAAAAAAATAATCCTAATAACTCAGTATTTTTAGATTAATGGAATCTACAAGTCATAAATAATAGAAATAATAATTAATAATATTATATTATTGAATCTGAGTCATCTTGAAGATACTCCCATATTATTACAAAATAAACAATTAAATAAAATAATAAATACTAAAGTATTTAATTTAATTAAAATGAAAAACATAAGAATATGGTCAGGTAATATTTCACGCAATAAATATGATAATAAGTATAATGTAATAATATAATGTTAATCTAAAGAACAACTGTTAAAATTTAATACTACTATTATGACTAATTCTTCATTTTAAAGATAAACCAAGCACTAAACCCTACTGCAGTTGATTAATGTGAAGACAGTTGGAAACAAACACGCGGGAGAGCAAACGATGAAAGGCTGTGATTTTAGGTGCACTCTCGCTTTTAAAGTCGGGTGTGGGTTTTATTTTGTAACAGCCAAAATTATTTTATTTATATTAGTGAATAGCAAAAACTACAAGAAATTAGGATGGTAAGTCCCTCATTAGACAGGTAAATGTGGGGCTAAATAAAAATATATAAATATAAAATTTAACATTTTTATATTTTAATGCACTTGCCAGATGCTTTTATTTAAAGTCTCTACCAATGCATTTAAGCCATAAGGCATATAATCATGCATTTCCTAGGAATCAAACCCATGACCCTGGAGTTGCTAGCAGCAGCATGCATGAAGCATACTTAACGAGATAATAAAAAGAAAAAATATATGCTTTCAAAACAATGTGCAAGTGCTTTGGATAAATGCATCAGCCAAATGCATCAATGTAAATGTGTGTGAGAGTGTGTTTAGGCACCTGTGCCTGTGTTTATGTCTCTCTCTCTCTGGATCTGCTCTCGTATGAGTCTCTGTTGCTCCTGTAGTTCTCGTGATCCCTCCTCCCGCAGACGGATGATCTACAACACAGAAACACGCAACCACACGCATTCCCAGAATTATTATATGCATAAGCAAAACAATACTCGGTGCAATTCAGCCGGCCTGACCGGCAGTAACCCCTCACTCCACACGACAAACACTGACACCTATTGGCTGCTCACTAATCAAACGAGGCATTACTGCAGCACTGATGCACGCTTACAGGCAGATTCAGGACAGAAGAGTGAGAACGTGACTGTACATAGATCGAAATGTATGCATTTTAAAGGAATAGCTCATCCAAAAATGAAAATTTGTTGAAAATGCGCTCACCCTCAGGCCATCCGAGATTAGGATGAGTTTGTGTCTTCATCAGATTTGGAGAAATGTAGCACTGTATCAGTTTCTCAGCAATGGATGCTCTGCAGTGAAGGGGTGCCGTCAGAATGAGAGTCCAAACAGCTGATAAAAACATCACAATAATCCACAAGTAATCCACAGCACTCCAGTCCATCAGTTAATGACTTGAGAAGACAAAAGCTGAAACAAATCCAGCATTAAGATGTTTTTAACTAAATACATAGAGTCCATAATCCATAATAACACTTCCTCCAGTGAAAAAGTGTTCTGGTGTGAATCAGGAGAGAAATCTGCACAGATCAAGCAGCGTTTAAACAGCTCTAAACACATATGTGGCTGGATTTTGATGGACTTTTTCACTGGAGGAAGCGTTATTATGGGTTATGGACTCGTATTTTAGTTAAAAACATCGTAATGCTGGATTAGTTTCAGCTTTTGTCTTCTCCCCCCCCCCAGAGTTAACTGATGGACGGAGTGGTGGGATATGTGAGGTTTTTACAGCTGTTGGACTCTCATCTGCCTGCAACCATCACCTGCAGAGCATCCACTGCTGAGACACAGTGCTACATTTCTACAAACGGATTGACGAGACCAAACTCACATAAATCCGGATGGCCTGAGAGTGAGAACATTTTTAGCTAGTTTTCATTTTTGGGTGAACTGTTCTTTTAATTGCAATGTAATTCACTCTAGATAAAACCATCCGCCAAATGCATTATAAAAAAAAGTAGATATCAGCTGTACTTGGTTACTAGTCATCTAGCAGAAGAAAATGCATCCCAAATAACTCACTGTACATTTGAAGGGACTTACAAGCACTTTCCTACTACTAAATAGCCATCCGTTAGGCTGCAACACACAAATCACAAGCACTTAATGGAGTTATATTCGACTTCACACAGATCAAATGAAGCTCTTACCTCCTCTTCTAACGTGCGGGTGATTTTAACCTCCTCTACTTTCACATTATCTGCCTGTTGCTCACGCGCCTCCAAATCTACAAGACAGACAATAAAATGTCATACGCATTACACAGACAATCATATAGCAGCCCATTTCTGCCAAGGAATAAAAAATGTAACCTCGACTTTTTAGATCACAATTCTGTTTTTTTTTTTTTACCTTTCTGCTGTGGAATAAAAAAGGTAACTGCAAATTTTCACTTGTAATTGTGAGTTTATTTTTCACAATTCAGACTTCTGTTCTCTGATTTGCAAGTTAATATCTCGCAAACACGAGTTAACATCTCGTCATCATTATCACTTTTTTCTCAGAATTGCAGGTTTATATCTCGCACTTCTGAGAAAAAGAGTGAATTGTGAGATATAAAGTTGCAATTACCTATTTTATTTTTTATTCCGTGACAGTAAAAAGTTGTAAAAGATGTAAACTCAGAATTGCAAGGAATCAGAATCAGAATTGTGAGAAAAATGTCTAAATTGTGAGATAAAAATCCGCAATTAACTTTTTTACTTTTATGCTGGGCAGAAAATGCTCCATACAATCGATTTCAATGGTGTACTTAAATACATTTTTCAAGTATCTGTCCTTTAATGGAGTCGTTTATTGTGAGTAACTTTGACTTTATACTTCCAAAGGCCAAGATCGTACTTGTATTCACAAATTTCCTAAAAATGATCGCTACTCCTTCGAATATAATCACGATTGCTCCGAGACGCAGAAGCGGTGTCTGATTCATGAACGAACTGATTCTTTTCAATGAACCTTTTAAAACGGTTCGCAAATCGCACCAAACGATTAATTCACGAATCAGAATGAACCGATTGCAGCTGTTCTAGAGTCGACAACTCACTGATTCAAATGAACCGTTTAGTGCGAGTCTACAGTGAACTGAACTCACCAGTAAGAACCGGGACCCCCCCCCCCCGCTCTTGTGGAGCCGCGGGTCTGATGCGGTTAAAGTAGTTATAAGTCGAATTTTTAGGATTAAGTATGTAAATGAAAATCATATTAGGCAAAGCTGTCAGTTGTTTGTGAACTAAATCTGCTGTAAAGGGTTTGATCAGGCATGAAATGCTGAAGCAGCACATCAACATCAGAGTCTCTATGTTTTAGGGTTTCAAAAAACATTAAAATACAGGAAAAAGTATCTGGAAATAAACTTAGCCGAGTAGACAAATATAACTGTGAACTGAAAATAAGTAAGTATTGTTAGCTGATGCTAACTGTCTATCTAATGATCTTGCTGGTGCTAAATTGAGGTATTTAAAAAAAAAAATAAAGTCCAAATATTTGTATTCAACCACCTAGATAGATCACATCTGAGGGGAAAGAAAGGATGTGATGTTCAGAACATGGTAACTACAGTAATTATCAAAGTGGGAAGTGATTTTTACTTAAGTACATAACAAATCAAGTACTTTTGTACTTTCACTCGAGTAAAATTGAAAACTGAGTACTTTTACTGGAGTAATATTTTATTATACGGATCTGTACTTTTACTCAAGTACTTGATTTGTGCACTTCGTCCACCACTGATCGATGTATTCCCATAATAACGTAAAAGATGTAAACTCAGAATTGCAAGGAATGAGAATATATCTTGCTTTTCTGACTTTTTTCTCAGAATTGTGAAATATAAACTCACAATTGTGAGAAAAAAATTTTGGTATGTTTATTTCTTGGCAGAAACATGCCTCCACACAATCGATGTATTCCCATAATAACGGAGCAGAAATGAGTGTACTTGATGAAGAGTGGCTGACCGAGTTTAATCTTCTTCCTCTTGTCATCCAGCTTTCGGTTTCTCTCCTCGGCTTGTTTTTTAGCAGCACGGATCTTGTCGTAAGCAGCCTGAAAGAAAGAAAAACAAATGCACAAATGAACATCCCGATGAAGAACATCGAGTATTTCTATATCAGTGCGAGAGGACCTCAAGATGACTTAAAAACCGGCTTAAACAACAGATCAGACATTTCTTATTATAATTAATTTCGTTTTTTCTGCGTTCCTGGAAAACATGCATATAGAAGTGTTTAAAACTGTGATTTCTAGACCTAGAAAAGTCATGGGAAATGAACTGCCATGGGAATCTGTATTATGAATGTGCATTTTTCTAGTTACGCCAGATAAAAAAAAAATGTATCAGGTAGAAATAATGAGTTTTTAAAAATCCACAAACTACTGGAAGAACATTACATTCCCAAAACTCATAGAATTTTTTTTTTTTAATTATTATATTTTTATATATCATTTTTTATTTAATAGGGGCTCTCCTGACTGTTTTGCAAATTAAAAAAATGTAGATACAGCCGAGGAGCCCTATTGGATGCAAGGCCTTCAAATACTGTTGCAGACGATGGAGTCAAAATGATTGATCTCGTCTAATGTAACTGTGCTTTATGATGCATATAGGAACATGTCAAATGTTTGAGGTGATTCTCACCTTGGCAGCGGCGTCTGTCAAAACCTCCAGAGCCTGAGACAGCTGGTGGAAGAGCTCCGCTGCAACGAAGAAGAAAAAAATCACGTAATTGGACTGAAACAAGTGAAAAACTCCTTGCACTGGTATAATAAATCTACTCTCAAAAGTCAAATGAAACATCCCCAGAAACATGCAAAACTTATAAAAGGGATATGATGATTTATTTAAAAGCCTCGGATCATAGATTTTTATTACTATTGTGAAGAGATCACATGACAACTTGTATTGAAACTGAACAGCTCAGTGCGCACACATTTACATACACCCAATTCAACAAAACTGTAAATCTAGGCTATTTCTAATTTTTTTCTGGTAGTCATTTTTCAACATAAAAAAGCCAAAATAATTCAAAAATTTCACACCACATATCATTTTCGCCAGAAATAATTAATAATCATAATAATAATAATAATTATTAGAAATTATGTACTACTCATACACAGTACCATCAAACTGTTTTAATTACTCTTTGTTGTTTTAAATCTTCCCAAAGAATTTTTAAAAAAGAAAAACCTAATGTAATTGCAAAAATTGGAACTTACCCACAATATCCCTTCGGCTAAAATATGAATCAAAAATGCATGACAAATTGAATCTGATAAATTAACAGATAACTATTTATGTATGTTACTCTTTCCACAGCATTAAAACCCTAATAATTGAAAAACTTTACTTTCACCCATAGTATCCCTTCCACAAAAATTAAAAGATGCAAAAAATATTATAATTAAGATATACATACACAAGTCAAAGACATTTGGGGAACTTATGATTGTTTAGTTTCTAAATCAATAATGTTAATAAACCGCAAAATTGTACATTTGATTATGAATAATAATTTAATTAAATATAACACAAATAACAATTAAAAAAGTTAATGCACTATTATAATTTTAGAGTTTATTTTAACAACAGCATAAAAAAAGGACACTATAAACAGGCAACAAAATTTAATTACAATCTCACAATTATCCCTTTCACCAAATACTATATATGAATATATATAATGGGTCCCGGAGCACAAAAGCAGTGTTAAGGCGCTGGGGTATATTTGTAGCAAAAGCCAAAAAAACATTGTATGGGTCAATTTTATCGATTTTTCTTTCATGCCAAAAATCATAGGATATTAAGTAAAGATATGTTCCAGAAGATTATTTTGTAAGTTCCCTACCATAAAAATATACAAAACTTAAGTGGGATAGAAGATGCATGCTAAGAACTTCATTCGAAACACTTTAAAGCTGATTTTTCCAAAGTTTAGATTTTTTTTCACCTCAGATGCGATTTTCAAATATTGTGCTATCTAACAAACCACACATCCAAGGGAAGTATGTATCAGCTTCAGATGATGTAAAAATCACACTTATGACTGGTTTTGTGCTGCAGGTTATAAAATATATATAATATAATCTTTTTTTGTCTTTTTATACTTTTCTATTTTATATAGCATGTTTCAAGGCCTTTACGCAGGTTTATTGTTGAAGAATTAAGTGCTGTAGTCTGACTCCTGCTAACGAACATGTTTCCTTCATTACAGCAGGGTGCCGGCGCTCTCACGAAAGCTGTTCCCGCTAATGACACCCTGCTGCGCTCCTGCGTGTAAACGCGGGTCCCCGCCGCAGCACACGAGGGGCCGCCGGACCCCTAATGACTCACTGATGGCACGACTGCTTCTGCTCTCCGCTAACAAGCGTCTGCGAGCTCCGCTTTCACCCCCAGAGACCCCCATCGAGCCAGCGACTCGTGTTACAGCGATACCTGTGCGATTAACAGAGCGAAGCCATCCGCACGCAACACCAGCGGCCAGAAGAGTTTCAAATGTTTCTGAAAGAAGTCTGTTCTGCTCACCAAAGCTGCATTTATTGATCAAAAACTTAAAAAATTAGGAAATAGATTTAGAAATCTAAACAGATGTTTTCTCTGGGAATCCGTTTAACTGTAATGGATTCTGTGGGTGCAGCGGTCTTCAGATCATTCCTCCAGTCTTCAGGCACATGATCTTCAGATAACACGTAAATATGCGACTGCTGCGCTGCTCGAGAAACAGTCTGAATATTATCAATGTGAAAAAATGGAAACCGGGCATTTACTCCAGGTCACAAATATTTCGGTTTGCAGTCGGCTGCAGGTCCATGGTGGTAACGAAGGCGTGCAGGAGAAGCAGCACAGACTGTGCTTTCACACAGGAGTCTGCAATTGATCCGTGGCTGTTTACTACAAACACAAACTTTTATCCATTATTTTGATTTCAAATCTAAACATTGTTACTTAAAATGCCTTTTCAGCATTGCAATTAATTCTTTTTTTTACACAGTGCATCTTTCATAGACGTGTTTAAACGCAAATAAATATAAGCAACACATAATTCCATGCTTTTTACTTTTGCATTTACTTCAAGATTTATATATTAAGTTGCTCAAGCAAGTGGCAAAACATTTAAAAACTATATTTCTTACGTTACCACAAACTAACCATTGACAGAAATAGTCAGCTCTACAGCCTTTTCTTTTGCATTTAATTCTTTATTACAAGCAATCCTGCTGTTCATAAAGAACTTTGTTTTCCTACTTCCACGAGTGCCATCTATTATTGCCTGTTTATCTAAAAAGTGCTCTTTGCCTTTAAACCTAGCCAAAAAGCCATAACCTATGTGTTGACTGTGAAACACAGTAGAATTTAATCATATGCATTTATGGTGTAATTACTACATTTCCGTGTCAATCCATGTACATTTACTTTATCAGTTAATGATTTACTTTAATTCAGTGCAGCAAAAATAGACTCTGTGTGGAAACGATCTCTGCACTGCTGCAGAAGCACCGCTCCTGAACGCAGTCTCGGTTGCAGTGTGAACGCTTTAATCCGATAGCATGAGCGCGGATAAAATACGTACCGCATACACACTGCAAACGGAGTAATGAGAACCTGGCATTATGTGTACGCACTGCGAGTGTGCATGAGTGCACGGTCTCCAAGAGAGCACACGAGCGCTAAATGGTTAAACACTGGCAAGAAGATAAAGAAATGCAAAGTTATAAACTTAGTGAGAATCGACACGCCCGATTGTGCAAGCGACATTCGGTGTCAACTGGGCAGCTAGCAGTGCAGACGCAGTTTTTGAAGAGCAGGTGTGTGGCATTTTGAGAGAAAGAGGATTGAGCGGCGCGGTGAGTCACTCACGCTGTTTGTGCAATTATGTCTCACAGAAAGTTTTAATAGCTATTATAATTATTAATGAAAAAAATATGAACGGTAGTTCAACTTCAGCAGTACAATTATTACCCGTTGATAGGACAGGAACTGAGACCGGTGCCGTGCATGCGAGGCAAAACATTCGCACGGCAAGGCCGTCATCCAGAGTGAGAGTTTTTGGAGATCAGGCGTTTTAGATGACCGCGATCAATAATCCCCAAGAGATTATCGGCCGATTAGGGATGGGAGCGATACACTCGGAGCACCCTACTGAAGCCCTATGATTTGGCTGACAATTCAGTTGATCCAGAAATCAATTACATTTTAACAGATATCCACATAGAACACAGCTGTTTTAAATTGTAAACATTTGTCACAATTTTTACTGCATTTTTGATCAAATAAATGCAGGCCTGCTGAGCAGAAGAGCCTTCTTTCAAAACCATTTAAAAGCCCTAATTATTCCAAATTCCGCCAGTTACAGTGCTTTTGACTGAAACCCACGGTCTGTTCGCATGGAGCGGCATATGGGAGTGATATTCCAGCGTTCTGAGAAAGCAAACCTGCACCATAACCCATTATGCCTCGTTTCCCAGTTTTGACTTAATCAGGAATTGTTGAAGGCCTCCAGAGACCGCAGAGGGAAAAAAAACGGCCCTCAAACACGCCATCTTCGTCCAAGGTGCATTATTCCTGACACTGAATGATTTTCCCAGCATTGATTATGCACATGTTCTGGGCAGACGGAGTCACGGGGGGTATAAGAGAAGCCACATGCTGCAGCCCTGAGCGCTTGTGCCGTCTTGTCTTATGTCATGCTGCCTCGTAGCTGCCAGGATTGTTTGGTCTCCGTTTGGAAGTCTGTGCTTGTCTTGGCCCGCTTAGTTTTGACTGGTTTAACCCATGAATTTAACCATATCTGATCTACAGTGGCTTTATGTTGTTGGCTTTGTGCTTGAACTCTCATGAAAATAATGTCCCTCCAAAATCAACTGAAACATTTTGTAGGATATATTTTGCAACAAAAAAAAGGTTAATGTTTTCATGGAATTGCAACATTATTTTCACGACAATTAAGCAACTCCTCCCTATTACGGTAATGCATGAATAAATGTTCTCTTTTTTGCTATACTCATTTATTTATAGTGACTTACATTAGATTCTCATTATTGTATTAAGTATTTTTTTATTAAAATAAGCACATTTATATTTTATTAAATATAATTATAATAAGTTAATAATATTACACGATGAAAAAACACAATATATTAGTAAATTAATGCATAAATACATTTAATGAGTTTAATTAAATGAAGGCCGCCTTTAAAGTATAGTATGAAGTACAGAGTGCATTATTTTAATAAAGATTTTGTATTAAAAAAGCACCATTGTATATTTTTTAGTAGAATATAATATTATACACGTTTTATAATATAATTATAAGTATTTAATAATATAATTATAATAATTTAACCAATATATAATAAAACAAGGACAAAAGATCCAATAAAAGAAATAAATACTTTTTAAAAAGTATTTTATTAAAATTGATTATTAAATAAATTTCTTAAAATGTTTTTAAATAAGGCAGAAGTTAAAATACTAATACAAATTATAAATACTTAATCGATATACTTAATATAAACTCTAAACTTTTGCCATACACTAATAGAAATGAGAATTTGACAATGAGGAGAATTTGGTGGAGTTAAACGCACTTAATTGTCATGAAAACATAACCCTTTACAAGGTATAATCTCTTGTGATTTGGGAGTGAAATATGATCTAATCATGTTCTTGACAGGCTTTCATGAGACACGCTCTTATACTCGCAACCAAGTTTAGTGCCCTGTTATAATGATTTACTGCCAACAAGTAACAGGTTTTCTCTTAAAGGCTCATATGCTGGAAAACAGACATGCATTTGCTGAACCGGATTCATTCAGAAATCATGTGACATCACAGGCACTCATTAACCTATGACCGTTGACATTTACATATCAACACTAAGTGTTAAGTAACTTGAAGCTCCCTGAAGAGCCACAGCTTGATCTATGCAAGTATACAGATGATAGATAATCATACAGCACAGGATCAGAGAGAGTGAGGAAATGATCATGAAAAACAGGGCTGTTGCATGAAATCTTGATTAATATTATAAATACTCCATTATAAATATTTGTAATTTTAAGGAAAAAAATAAAGCATATATGCGTCAAGTCAACCATGGTAAGCCAGTCCAGCCCACCTGATTATAATACAAGAGACAGAAACGTTAGAATAAATACAAAAAAAAAATGTTGAAATAAATATATGTATCTTAATATGGAAAATACATGTGGGAATAAATAAATAAAACGACAAAGAACAAAAAAACATTTGTAGAAGAGAAAAGAAAGGAAAAAAAGTTTAGATAAAGAAAATAAATAAATACAAAAGAATAAAATGTTTAAAGAATAAAAATAAAGTTAACAAGAAACAGAAAACACTTTACGAAATAAAAGGTTTTTTTAAAATAAAGTTAAAATACAAAAAAATCATGAAGGCAAGAAGTGAAAAGTCTACAAAAATTAAATCAGCGCAAGAAAGAAGAAAGAAAGATACAAAAGGAAAGAAGAGAAAGGTGAAAGGAAAGAGAAAAGTTGACACGTAAAGTTACCAAAAGAATTTTTTTTTAGTTCCGAGAAATAAAGTAAAACCAACCAGAAAAAGGGAAGGAAGGAAAGTTTAGATAAATAAATAAATAAAACGTTTAAAATAATAAAATAAAGTTAAAATGCAAAAAAATCAAGGAAAGAATTAAAAAGTTACAAAAATAAGATACAGGAAAGAAGAGGAAAAAAGAAAGAAAGAACAAAAAAAGAAAAGAAGAAAGACGGGGGGGAAAGAAGAAAGAAATAAGAAACTAAAAAGAAAGAAGTTAGATAAAAAATAATAAAATGTTTAAAAGAATAAAATACAGTTAAAATGCAAAAAAATGAAGGAAAGAATTAAACAGTTACAAAAATAAATACAAGAAGAAGAAACAAAGAAGGGAGCTAGATAAATAAATAAATAAAACGTTTAAAAGAATAAAATAAAGTAAAAAATAAACAGAAAACAAGTGGAAAGAATAAAACATTTTTAACAGTTTAAGAAAGAAAGAAAGAAAGAAAGAATAAAAATGAAGTTAAAATAAATACAGAAAATAACAAAATAAAATAAAAAACAGAAATAAATTTAGGACTGAATTTAATTAGAAATTATTTAATTATCAACTAATATATTCCTTTATTTGTTTCCATTTTTTTATTTATTATTTATTTAATTATTTTGCTATTCTTTACTTCTTTAGTTAGTTAGTTAGTTAAGCAGGTTTGGGCCTTCGTGGACTGGTGTCTCAATCGCTCACCAGCTTTGGGATTATCAGGGTTTTTATCAGGATGGCAGGACAGCGCTTTCTGTCGGTACGCTTTCTTGATCTGCAAAAGAAGAGAAAGAAGAATCAGATCCAGTTGCATCACCGCAAACATCCGGCTTGATAATATCGCCATGCCATTCTATGCATTTATCAAATTCTTGATTGTTTCTGCTGCAGCTATTTCACAAGAAAAAGTTAATATACAAAACATTTGACATAACTCAAGACTCCAAGGAGCTCACGCTTTCCTGGAAAAGGCCTGAAGCATCAGAGATGTTTTATAACAATAGACTGCGGTCACATCCACCGCAACCCAGAAATCCCAGCATCATCCGCCTCTAAATCACGGCACACATTAACATCAGACTGCACACGTCTATGTGCCATGAACTCCCATGAGCCTTTGGGAATGTGAACCGCACATCTCATCGGGTTGACAATGGTGTGTTTCTCATTAGACGCTGTCCATCAGCTGACAGAGACTCAAACCGGCCCTGACAGTGTCTCACCGATTCACACGATTCGCTTGCTTCTGCCAACACAAATACATTCGCATGTGTTGATTCTGCCGTCTGTATTAACAGGTCTCATTACTGACGTGTCGAACTGCTCTCTAAACCCATTTATTAACAAAATCTTTTGCAATTTAGACTCATTATGAAGCAAACTAATGAAAAGATTAGGGGTCGACCGATTATCGGCACCGATATCAAGCCTTTTTATGGTTATCGGTATCGATCATTTTCAAAACCGATTTGCCGATAAAATAAACATTTTGAAACATGCTATTTAAAGAAAAGTTCGTGAGCCATTGTAATTCTTACTTTTACATAATTTCCACCAGACTAGGGATATGCCGGTATCAAATTCTCATGTTGCGATTAATTGCTAATGCTTTTATCACGGTAACGGTGTATTATCACGATATTGAATTAAGTGTTTAAAAACAGTGCTGTCATAATACAGGATAACAGGTTAATAACTTTTCTATAACAAAAATAATCTGAACATTTAAATGACAGAGAGACAATACAGAAAAGATAAGCTAAAAGTTTACACAGATTAAAGTGCAAAAGAACTATAAAGACCGATAGGTATCACTTTACAATAAGACCTCAGTAGTTAACCTTAGTTAATGCATTAACAATTAATAATGAGCAATAGATACATTTGCTACTGAAGTTATTAATCTTTGTTAAAAAAACACAAGTCTTAGTTAGTCATGAAAATCACAGCTGAAAACTCTCGATTTTAACAACGTGTTATTAAATATTAGAATAACTAAGATTAATTAATGTTCAGAGGAATTTTTCATTGGCAGTTTATGTTAACAAATGAATTAACTAATTTAAATATGAAGCCCCAATCTAAAGTGGGGACCGAACAATAAAGACATCAAAAACAATATTAGGGCAGGTTGTTAGTCCAGATGAAAAATGTAAAAAGTTTGAAACTAAAATGGCGAATAAGTCTAATATTTAAGATTTGGCGCTGTTATGAACATCAGTTAGCAAATAACAAATCGAAGGCTGTTTAAATTAATTTAATAAACACGATTCAGGAAACAGAAAGTAGTGCGCTGCTGTGTTACAGGGTTTCGGGGTAACCGGCTGCATTTAATGACATATATTATTATTATGATATATATGTCTGCAGTTTAGAAAAAGGCTGCTGTCGAGCAGTGGAAAGTGCGCGTTCCTCCAGAGAGTCTCTATATGTTCCGAGCTGTGATTGCGTCCGCGCTCTGTAATCGGAGTGCGCACACGTCTTTCACGCAGCATACAGCGGTGTTGTGCATTTTCACCAGTTTATGGGAAATGTATTCTTAAAATGCATTCCAAAATTGGAATAATTTGAAATATATAATATTCAATGGTATTTAGAAGAGTGCACGAAACAAACGTGCATATCCATTACTGGATATATCGCATTACGAATACCTGCACAAGTCTACAACAGGACATATATATCGGTTCAAAATAAGGGTACGGTACGGGATAATACTGTAATAATCGGTATCGGCCCTGAAAAACACACATAAAACGCGAGCCCTAGAAAAGATGCCTGCGTGCATCAACATGCAGCGACAGACTCGTAAAAACACTTCCTAATAAATCAGAGCCCATGATTTAAATAGTTTATTGCTACACAATGGAGTTCAGTTTACAGTAAAATGTGACCTCAAGAAAATTAGATTCAATAGCGATCAAGTTTGTAATCACTCTCAATACCACCGCCACCATCTTATAATTTATAACTATTATTAATTTATAACCTCTAATGTAATGTGGGGAATAAATGAAACATTTAAAAATAAAAATAAATAAATAAATAAAGGAAAGAACACACAAATAAAAAAAGGATAATAAATAAATAAAATGTTCACAAGAATAAAATAAAGAAAAAATAAAAAGTACAATAAAGTTTAAAAGAATGAAAGAGAAGTAAAAAAAATAATTTTACAAAGCTATCAGACGTCAGTAAAATATTGCACCAAATTGCATCTGTTTCTCAGTTTGAGTTCTTTAAATATATGAATATCGAAAATATCATATACATTGAGCTGTTGGTCCTCCATAGCTCGACTATATCAGAGATATGAACCAAAGCCTGACGAATCAATATTGACACGCATTAAAAAACACATGCAAACTCTTGTAAAAAGATTTTTAATTTGGTCTACAAGTTTCAAGAAACCATTCCATTTAAACAAAATTAAAACTAAAATGATTTGCCTGTCTTTTTTATAGTCATAAATGAATTCACTCATATATTTATTTTTTCCTCACCATTAGATTTGGATTACTAAGTATGACGTTTATCTCAAAATGTGCTTGGTGTCAAATTACCGTTATTATAATTTTGATTTGTTTTTTTTTATATAAAAATTATTACAGGTTACAATTGATTTTTATTCATCATTTGTATTGTCATGAATATGGCCTTTTATCTCAAACTTATGACGCAAGCAATATAAGCCTGCGCCTCGAAATATGACTTTCAACAAAAATATAATATGTCAAACCTTTAGATCTAATATATAATATTTTGTTTGTTTTTTCTAATATTATTTCATATGTCAGGCTTCACAGGGTTAAAATAATCCCAGAAATCCCTGTGTTTTCTATGGCGTAACGCTGTCTGTGAGACATGATCAGTAAACCGCAGCTCAAACACACTGACTTTATCTAGACTCAGATCTATCTTCAGTTTGCATGTCGTCTCTAGTTGCACAGTCCACAATTTAATAAAACAACTGAAAATGGCTACAAAAATTGCATCTACTCAAGATTTAAAGACGCTTGACGTTCCAGACGCTTGATGCGTGCGCTGGACAGAAGTCAGACGGCTGGTGGATGAACGCCATTCATGTCTGTAACCTAATAAACTCTTCATCAGGTTCGAGCTGGAGGGTTTTTAAACATCAGCTCCAGCTCTGACGGGCCAAACGTCCCTCTGGACATTTACTTTTATTCATTAGCATCTATTCAAATCCACAGCTGGAGGTTTTGTGCTCAGCGAATGATATTACAGCATCACAGTGAACACAGAAACTCTATAAAGCTCCAAACAAACACCTCTGATCCAGCAACTGCGAGTTAGCAGAACAGATCCTGAACAGCTAAACTAAACTACAAGCACATCTTTCTGGATTCATGTGTAAAAACACGCACAAAAAAGCCCTAATATATATAGGCATCTTTTCTAGGGGTTGACCGATATGTGTTTTTCAGGGCCGATACCGATTATTACAGATCAAGTAAACCGATAACCAATATTTTGAACCGATATATATGTCTGGTGTAAAAATTTAAATGTCAAAATTAAGAATAACAAGGGCTCTGACAGCCCTAATATAGTATAAATATATATATTTATATATTAGGGCTGTCAGTTTAACGGTTAACTTAATGAAGTGTATGAAAAAAATAATGCGCATTAAAATCTTTACGCAGTTTAACGCCAACTGGCAACGCCCCAGTCTATACTTCATTTTATATGTCCACAGGACTGTTGACCAAAATAGATGCAGGGCATCAGGTACAATAAACGGCAGTTAGGCCTAAAAATGCAAGATCTGGGGGGCAAAAATGCTCGGTATGAGTTTGGTATCATATTTCTATCATATGATAAGCAAATCATCGAGTCAGTGAGTCATGATCACCATTCATAAAAGACCAGCCAATTGACTGCACTTCCTGAAATGAATCAGCCATTCGAAGAAATCAATGAAAATGAAGACTCGTGATCAAATCCAGGACTGGCCGCCACTGCTGGCAGATTTAGTTCCGTTTAAAGTGTCTTTTAGTTATTAACTGTTAATAGTTCTAATTCAAAACTTTATATTGAAAAACATTAATCTCATCATGATTATGGATTAATTTGCACTCATGCCCACCGCGTCATAAATGTCTGAAAGAACACCAAACCTTTGTGTTTCTCTGTGACCACCTCTACAGAGTAATTTTGGTAATAAGATTCATTTGAATGGGTAACTTAGTTTCTCCTTCTAATATTCAGTATCGGTCGTTATTACAATTTTGTAAAAAAGCTTATGAAATAGGATTTTGTAAAGGATTGACATAAAAGATGACACTTTTAATAAAGTTATAAAAATGCCATTACAAAAGGTAAAAACAAAGTTCCCTATAAATCACTTTAAGGAGTCTATTATCACCTCGTAATGGGAAGGTAAATTTTTTATAAGAATTTTTTGGATTATTGATTAGAAGGTGCTCCTAAAATTTGACGTGCTCCTAAAATTTTTAAGTAGGAGACTTGTAAAACAAAAGAAAAAGTAAGGTAGAGTTAGAGCATGTGCTGCAGTTTTGGTTTTTATAGAGTATTGTTTCATTGAAAAAAAAGGGGGGGGGGGGGGGTTTAACGGGATAGTTCACCCCAAAAAATTAAAAATCTGTCATCTTAATCAAACTGACTTATTTGTTTTTTTTCTTTGTTGGAAAAGAAAGAAGGTATTTGAAGAACAGTGGTAAACAAAGGGTTTTGGTTATCAATGAGTTGCCATTGCCATGAATGAAATAAAAATGTTCTCAAATTATCTTCTTTATGGTAACTAGTTTTTATGGTAGCCGTCGTAGGCCTTAATGTTACGGTAATAAATTCTATGGAAAACAAATAAATATTTCTTATAAGTTTACTATTACTTAATACTTTCTCATTTATCACAAAAATAGTTTTAAATAATCTTTTGGGGGTATTTTCACAGTCAAATGTAATTTGCGATTAATTAGATTAATCAGCACATCATGTAATTAATTAGATTAAAAAGATTAATCGACTGACAGCTATAAATATAATATAATTGGGATATAATTTAGTATAAGATAATAAATAGTAAATAGCAAAACTTATGACTCACTGTGTGTGTGTGTGGTGAGGAACGTGACGGGCGGAGTGAGTGGTGATGAGGTGAGTGAGTGAGTGAGGTGGTGCGTGTGTGTGTGTGTGGTGTGTGTGGTGCGTGCAGAGAGTGAGAGAGTGAAGTGAGGGAGGAGAGTGAGTGGAGTGAGTGAGTGAGTGAGTGTGTTTTTTTGTTTGTGTGTGTGTGTGTGTGCGTGGGTGAGTGAGTGTGTGTGTGTGTGTGAGTGTGTGTCAGTGAGTGAGTTTTGTGTGTGTGTGAGTGAGTGAGTGAGGGTGAGTGAGTGAGTGAGGGTGAGTGAGTGAGTGAGAGTGAGTGTGTGTGGGTGTGTGTGTGTGTGTGTGTGTGGGTGTGTGGGTGAGGGAGTGAGTGTGTGAGTGAGTGAGAGAGAGACTGAGTGAGTGAGAGAGAGAGAGAGAGTGAGTGTGTGTGTGTGTGTGTTGTGTGTGTGGTGAGAGAGGCGTGAGGAGGTGTGTGTGTGTGTGTGTGTGTGGAGAGTGGGGGTGAGGGCCTGGGTGGGGTGTGTGGTGTGTGTTGTGTGAGAGAGTGCGGAGGAGTGAGTGAGTGGTGGGTGTGTGTGTGTGGAGTGAGTGAGGAGGTGGGTGGGTGTGGTGGATGTGTGAGAGAGTGAGTGAGTGATGTGAGTGAGAGGGTGTGGTGTGTGGTGTGTGTACTGTGTGTGTTGTAGAGTGAGTGAGGAGGAAGTGCGTGAGTGTGAGTGAGTGAGTGAGTGAGGAGTGAGTGAGTGACGAGGTGTGGGGGGTGTGTTTGTGGGTGTGTGGTGTGGTGTGTGTGAGTGAGTGGAGTGTGTGGGTGGGGGTCCCATGTGGGTGTGAGTGTGATGACGTGAGTGCGTGAGTGCGTGAGTGAGGAGTGATTGAGTGTGTGTGGGTGGGGGTGGGGTTGAGGTGAGTGAGGATTGAAGTGAGGTGAGTGGTGTGGGTGAGCGGTGAGTAGAGTGAGTGAGTGAGTGAGTGTGTGTTGGAGAGTGAGTGAGTGACGTGAGTGTGTGGGTGTTGTGTGTTGGTTGTGTGTGTGTGTGTGCTGAGAGACGTGAGTGAGTGAGTGAGTTGAGTGTTGTGGGTGAATGAGTGTGGTGTCTTGATGGTGAGTGAGTGAGGTGAGTGTTGTGCGGAAGTGAGTGAGTGTGTATGTTGTGGGTGTGTTGTGTGAGAGTGGGTGTGTGTGTGTGAGGAGGTGTGTGTGTGTGTGTGTGTGTGAGTGAGTTAAGGTGGAGTGCGGGGTGTGTGTGAGTGTGTTGTATGAGTGGGTGTGTGGTGAGAGTGTGTCATGGGTGTGGTGCGTGAGTGGTGTGTGTGCGTGTGTGGTGTGTTGGAGTAGGAGGGTGAGTGATGTGGAGATGGCTTGTCAGAGAGGAGGGAGGCTGTGTGTGTGTGTGTGTGTGTGATGTTTGTTTGTTTGTGTGTGTGTGTGTGTGCGAGTGTGCGTGTGTGTGTGTGAGAGCAGAGCTGAGAGTGTTGTGGGTGTTGGAGTTACTTGTGTGGTTTCTGGTGTGGTGTGTGAGGAGGGTTGTAATGAGGACTGTGTGGGTGAGGTGAGTGTTGTGTGGGTGTGTGTGGTGTGTGTGTGTGAGTGAGTGTGTGTGTGTGTTTGTGTGTGTTTTTGTGTGTGTGTGTGCGTGTGTGTGTGGTGTGTGCGTGTGTGAGTGTGTGTGAAAGTGTGAGTGAGTGTGAGTGAGTGTAAGTGTGAGTGTGAGTGAGTGAGAATGAGTGAGTGAGTGTGGGGTGAGTATGAGGGTGGTGTGGTGTGTGTTGTGAGAGGAGAGGCGAGCGGAGTTGTGTTGTGTGTGTGCTGTGGGGTTGTGTGGGTGTGTCGGTGAGAGTGGTTTGGACGTGATTGTGTGTGAGAGGTGGGTATGCGTGTGTGTGTGTTGTGTGTGTGTGGGGGTGTCGTGTGTGTGTGGGTGTGTGAGTGTATGTGTGTGTGTGTGAGTGAGGTGTGTGTGTGTGATGGTGGGTGTGGGGCGTGTGTGTATGAGGAGTGTGTTTGTGTGTGTGAGAGAGAGTGTGTGAGTGGTGTGTTTGTGTGTGTGTGTGTGGTGGTGTGTGAGTGTGTGTACTATAAATACAACAGTATTAGATTTATATACATATATCTAATAAGTTAAGATTTATTTTTTAATTGTCAAAAATAAACTATAATTACATACATAAATTATTTCAAATCCCTCTGTCTTCGGCAGTAGTATATCACATGAAGAATGCGCAACGTATCAAATATCTATCATGGACAACATACCACACTCAGCGGATTTAAAAGATTTACAATGTGGCACAAATAATACTTTACATATTGATACACGTAGTTACCAATGAAAAGAATCATGTAGAAATATATAAATTATATATTCACTATACACGACAGTGAAAATAGAGAAAATAAAAAAATCAATACAGAAAATTAAATAGATTAAAGCTACTATTACGTGAAAAAATAAGACATAAATAAATAAACACAATGACTGGTATCTACTAGATATACTCATTCAAACATCCTTTTTAATTGAATAAAATAATATAAGAATAATTAAACTGACCTGGACATTCTCTCTAAGTGTGAACTGCAGCGACCACCCCTACTGGCCTCCAAAACTAGATTATACACGTACTATACTGTTATATACTGTATAGTTTATTTAACACTCAAACTACTTCATTTGGTCAGACGATATTATTGTAAGCGTATGTATTCCAAGATCGGTGTTACTTACCAGAAAACCAATCAGGGAAAACAGGGCCATGTGAGGTGTCTTAAGTTCTACTAACCGTCTTTAAAAACCTATAAAATACGCAAACAGTATGTCATTAAAAGCCGAGGTAGAGAATACACTGACTATGAGACATTAAAACTAAAGTAAACCAAAGGAATTATTCAGAATTGTTCATTTGACACGTAAACACTCAGTCTGGTACTCCATAGACCCTGAGAACGAACATCCCTCGATAACCTCCAAAGGATAGAAAACGATAGTAAATACTCTATTTATTGTGCTGTGATGCTTTCGTGATTATTAATATTGTTATTGTTACAGAAACTGGCTTCCGCATGCAGCCTCAGGAATAACGTCCCGTCTCTGTGGCGGACCATTTCAATCACCAATTAAAGCGTAAAGACCTCTCTAAAAGCTCTTTTGTCGATTGCCCTGATTAATTTCACTTTAATAAATAATAAATGCGTGAAATAATATTCGTGGTTCTCAGCGGCGTTTTTTAACAGACTTTCTGTGCGACGTTAAGGTGTTGGCAATGTGTCGAGCGCAGGAAAGGAGGAGCGCACGCGCCCCGTTCAGGGCCGGGAGGAACGAATGCGCCTGGTGATGTATAGTTATTTAGTATATAATTATATTTTTGACTCAGTTTCTAGTTTGGTTCTTAATTGGCTTTACTTTAGTCGTTTAGCAGATGCTGTGATTCAAAGCGACTTACAATATAAAAAAAAGGAATACAAACTAAAAGCTATAACTCTATGAATTACTAGATATATACACACATTGTAATAAAAATAACAATAAATAAAAATGACAAATTCATACAACAACATTTCAAAACTAAAATCATTTTAAATGAAAACAAAAAAATAAAGCTAAAAGCAATTCAAACATACACAAATAAGAAAAAGCAATTAAAACTAAAAGCTAAAAGCTTGTAAGAAAATAAAAGAAATTAAATAAAAATTACAAATGCATCCAACAACATCAGAATCAGTAATGCAGTTTTTTTTTTTATTGCCAGGATGTTTACCCCAACGAGAATTGTTTTCTTGAAGAAGCTCACAGTGTAAACAGAAGGACAGCGAAGAACAAAAAACCACAGTGAATAAAAAATAGAAAAATAAACAAGAAAAAGGAATAAAAATAACAAACGACAATTGTATTGTAACGGAATAACAATAGGACAGTTGTATGTAACAGGTAATGATGGAAATGAAATGTAGATGAGGTGTGTGTGTGTTAGGATACATAAGGTATGAGTGGATATAATAGGTGGTCCACAGTTATTGTCAAGTGTTCATGAGATGGATGGCGTGAGGGAAGAAACTGTTCCTGTGTCTAGCCATTCTGGTGCTCAGTGCTCTGTAGAGTCGACCAGACGGCAACAGTTCAGAGGGAGTGTGCAGGATGTGAGGGGTCCATAGTGATTCTGCCAGCCCTTTTGCTCACTATGGATAAGTACAGTTCTTGGAGAGAAGGGAGGGTTGTACCAATGTGCAGTCGTCCTCAGTCGGAATACCCTCTGACAGTCTTCTGAGGTCAGCATTGGTTAGCTGAGCTGAACCGGACAGTTATTGAAGTGCAGAGGACAGATTCAATAATGAGTAGAACTGTTTCAGCAGCTCCTTTGGCAGGTTGAACTTCCTCAGCTGGCTAGGGAAGTACAACCTCTGCTGGGCCTTTTCACAATGGAGTCAATGTGAGTGTCCAACTTCAGGTCCTGAGAGATAGTGGTGACCAGGAATCTGAATGACTCTACTGCAGACACAGTGCTGTTCATGATGGTAAGTGTGGGGAGAGCAGGGGGGTTTCTCCTGAAGTCCACTATAATCTCCACAGTTTTGAGCGTGTTGAGTGCCAGGTTGTTGAGACTGCACCAGACAGCCAGTTCTTTAACCTCCTGACTGTAAGCAGACTTGTCACTGTCCTGAATGAGGCCGATGAGTTTGGTGTCGTCTGCAAACTTCAGGAGCTGACAGAGGGGTCTTTAGAGGTGCAGACATTCGTGTAGAGAGAGAAGAGCAGTAGGGAGAGAACACAACCCTGAGGAGCACCAGTGCGGATCGTACGGGTGCTGGATGTGATTTCCAGCCACAGCTGCCTGCCTGTCTGTCAGAAATAGCTGGGGGTGAGACAACCTGACAGGAGGAGGTGGGATGGCGAGCTGGGT
This sequence comes from Sinocyclocheilus anophthalmus, assembly GCA_018155175.1. NCBI lineage: Eukaryota > Metazoa > Chordata > Actinopteri > Cypriniformes > Cyprinidae > Sinocyclocheilus > Sinocyclocheilus anophthalmus. Next base: position 41,334 of record JADLZN010006944.1, on the reverse strand, counting down.
TAGTTTGGTCTGGAGGAGTTTTGGGATGATGGTGTTGAAAGCGGAGCTAAAGTCCATTAACAGGATCCTCACATAAGTCCCTGGTCTGTCTAGATGTTGCAGAACATAATGCAGTCCCATGTTTACTGCATCGTCCACAGACCTGTTTGCTCTGTAGGCAAACTGAAGAGGATCCAGCAAGGGTCCAGTAATGTCCTTCAGGTGGGCCAGCACCAGTCTTTCAAAAGACTTCATGACCACAGACGTTAGAGCCCCAGGTCTGTAGTCATTAAGTCCAGTCATTTTCAAAACTAAAACATTTCAATGAAAACAAAAAAAATAAAGCTAAAAACAATTAAAAAATATTAAAAGAACAAAAAGGTATTCCTATTCGATTTTTTTGTTTCGTTTTAGTTTTATTTTAGTTTCAGCACATCAAATTACGCTAAACTAGAAGGTGTTGCAGTGAGGTCGGTCAAACACCTCTCCATAGAGAACTAACAGAACCGAGCAGGACGTCCGCTCAAAGCCGCCTAATCGATCTCTAAGCAGTCCTGTCTACTTACCCACGTGTGTTGACTAGTCCTCCAACTCTGTAATTAACATCGTCTCGTCCTGAGCTCGTGGGGATCTGCTGTGGTTTGTTCTCGTCTCCGGTCCGTCAAATAAACCTCCTCTCTTTCGTCATGAGAGACTGTTGAATCATTTCTTTACGTGTGTATAAATCAGATTTCTGCAACTGATTCCATTTCTTTGTGTTAACAAAAATATATCTGCTCGTCTGTAATTTTAACCAGCAACTTAATTATGATGAATCATTATTCTCTTAATTAACACGAGCTTGGTGTCCGTAAGATTTTTTTTTATGTTTCTGAAGGGCTCACCAGTGCTGCAAAAATACAGTAAAAATTGTGAAATATTATTATAATGTAAAACAGCTGGGTTTCTATGTGAATCTCTGTTAAACTGTAATGTATGTCTGTGATGTGCAGCTGTATCTTTCAACGCATCATTCCTCAGTCGTCAGGCACATGATCTTCGACACAGTATAATTGCGGATAGGCTGCTGCGAGAAACATTTCTGATTATTATCAATGTTGAAAACATTAATATTTTTGTGGAAGCCGTGACGTATTTTATTTTTCAAGATTCACAGATGAATTGAACGTCCAAAAGAACAGCGTTTATTTGAAATATAAACTTTGTAACATTATAAATGTCTTTTTATGTCAGCATTTAATGCATCGTGTGAATAATAGTTATAAAAAATATATATTTAAATTTACTGACCCCAAACAGAAGTGTATATTCATGTAAATAGATAAATATACCAGTGAAAACCACGTTGCAAAATGTTGGTTTAGTGACTAACCGTAAATGATTGACAGCAGAGGTATGTGAAGATTCTGGTCACTTTATCAGTGAGAGTGTGTGACCTTTGACCCGACATGTTTTAGGGTTGTCGTCATGATTAAACCAGGGCTTTAATCTGTCTGTCTGTGAAGAATGAAAGATAAACAAAGCAAATAGTTTGTGTTTAAAAGAGAACACTTTGTTCTGAATAGGAGCATTTAGAGGTTGGACTTTTTTTTTTTGTGCTAAATATCAGCCAGCACATAGTACAAATAAGAGGTTATGTATCACTGTAAAAAAAGAAGTGTGATTTTTAACGGAAAAGACTAGTTAAAAACGCTACGGAAAAAAATGTTAATAGGTTAACAGTAAATTCCCATACTATATACAGGGAAAAACTGTAAAATATCTAACCATGTAATTTTACAGTAAAATGCTGTAAATTGACCAGTTTTTAGTAAGTAAAAATAACAAAGCAATGAAAGAAGACAGTCAAAAACTGTAAACTGATATTCCCAGAATTCCCTGTGTGACACTTTACATTTGAAAGTATTTTGTTTAAATATTCATGTTTTTTTAATAGTTTTTGTTAGTAGTTATGTATATTTGGGCTTTGTTGCATCTTATGTTGTTTAATGAAAGTTGAATGCATTATTTAAGTATCATGTGTGCGCATGAAGACGCGTGCACCTTCGATATATTAGTATATACTTCTGCTTGTGGCGAAGCTAGCTTTGATTCTTCATGTGGCTTTCTCTTTTACCACCTGCATTATTATGCTGGTTGTCAGTATGTTAAAAGGTACAAATGCTTTTATTAGCAGTGTGCATTGTTGAATTTACTGGTTTACATTCAGATTTTCTTGTTTGTAAATTACAGTTGTATACTGTAAAATTTACAGTTTTTGGCCGTTTACTGTTTTTCTGTATTTTTTACAAAATTACTCTGGCAACCACAGCTGCCACAATTATATTGTAAAAACTACAGAATTTTGGGAAGTTTAAAAGTTATAATTGCAATTTTGATTGGCTAAAAAAACCCTTGTGTTGGATTTCTGTGTTCTGTATACTCAGCAATCCCTCCAAGAGTACGATTAATATGCAGTCATAATTTAAAGGAACGTTCGTCGAAAAAATGAAAAATTCTGCGAACAGGCTCCACTCAGGACGTCCGAGATAGGTTTCTTCATCTGAGTTGTAGAAATGTAGCATGCATCGGTCTTGGGATGCTCGCAGGAAGGGTAGCAGCGAATGAGAGTCCATAAACAGGATAAAAACATCACATAATCCACAGCACTCCAGTCCATCCGTTAACATCTGGAGAAGACAAAAGCTGAGAAAAATACTAGCCCAAGATGTTGTTAACTAAAAATTACATGAGTCTAAATCATATAACTCTACGCAGTGAAAAAGTGTACTGGTCTGAATCAGGCGAGAAATCTGCACAGATCAAGCACCGTTTTAAACGGCTCTAAACACATATGTGGCTAGATTTGCTCACTTTCACTGGAGAAGAGGTTATGGATATGGACTCATATTTAGTTAAAATGTATTTAATGAGGGGGGGGGGGGTTGGATGGCTTCGCTTGTCTTCTCCAGATGTTAACTGATGGACTGGAGTGCTGTGGATTATTGTGATGTTTTTATCAGCTGTTTGGACTCATGTGACGGCACCCAGGCACCGAAACTCATCCCCGTTAATGCCGCTATGCTAATCGAGCCTGATGTTGGCGCTCAAAGTTTAAACGTTTTTCCCTCAGGTTGCAGGAAGCTCAAGGAAAAGGAGAACAAGAGGGAGGAGGAGAAGTTGAGTCTGTTCACTGGGTCTCACGGGACTGGATGAGATCTGCAGAAGAACCACTGACGGCGTAGTTTGAAGAAATACACATTGTACACTGTGTATTTGAGTTTGGCTTAAAGAAATGTATTTTTAAATGCTAAATCTTTAGATTTGACCAAACTGTTTTAAATATTTGCACACTGTAAAATACACTTATGAGACACCAAACCTTTGTTTACATACGAGTGTGGTTAAGGAGAGAAAAAATGGCTAATTATGGATTTTTGCTGTGTTTCTCAAACCTTTAAGATACTTGCTGTTAACTGTGAATATTACTCTGAATGTAAACTTTATATATTATGAAGATGTTTGGCATTATTGCAGAAAAGTATTGGAAAATTATGATATCAGTTCGAGAATATTAGTGAAATAATTTCTTCGCAGAAATGATTAATTATATTTTGGTTGAGCTGGACATTTTGGTGTCTTCATTTGAGTGTGACTTTCATATTTATGTCGGAATGCATTTTCATCAAGAAAATCTCTAAATTATATATACATAAAAAAGTGCAATCAGTTATGGGGTTTGTTCGTTGTTAACACTCAATCTCACATTCATTGCAATGTGAAATGCATTAGAATTTAAATTAACAGTTAAAGTTGCTGTAATTTCTGGCGTTTCGTCTCCAATCACACGCCTTCATTTCTAAACCCCGCCCCCAGATGCATGCCAGCCAATCCCAAATTCGCAATTCAGAACGGACAGAATGATTGACACGCTGATGATGGCGCTCTCGCGACTCTTCTGCTTCTGTTTACACTATTTAAATACAGGTAGAAATTGGGTACAACACGTTTAGTGACAGGGTTCCTGTCGGAAACAATGAAGCCCCGCCCACTCGCCGAACACGTGATCGTTATTAGACGTGTTGTGATGAAGCGCACCAAAACAAGGCTGCTTTACGGTGACCGTAAAGTGCAAAACAAATCACAATTCTGAAAACAAAATAACAAATTACAAACGCAACACAAGTTCTAAAAACAAATAACAATTCAGACAACATATAAAGTCGAAAACACAACGACAAATCAGACAAACCGGAAGAGGTAGGTATAGTTTGAGACAGCACCATTGGTTTGGGATTACTTATTATTTGGGAGGGAAAAAAAGCTTGGCAAAAGGCGGGATCGAACCCGGGTCGATCGCGTCAAAAAGCCAACGACACGCATTTATCCATCTGCTCCACTGGAGCTGATGTTTAACAGCCACTTTTAACTAAATGTAAATAAACACCCCTTATTTTCTATTCCAGAGTAAGGGCAATTCATACAATACATTTAACCTGAGCTACTTTAATACCATCTCTGAACCTTCTACCAGGACTCTGCTGTTCTTCGGCTGGTTCTTCTCTGTATACGTTTATTGACAGATGTCTCATCCAGTCAGCAGTGAGTAATCCCAAAACAATGTCGCGGTCTCATACTATACCTACCTCTTCCGCTTTGTCTGATTTGTCCTTGTGTTTTCTGACTTGTTCATTTGTTTTCGAATTTGTGATTTGTTTTGCACTTCACGGTCACCGTACTGCTTTCTACCAAAACACTGATTACGATCAAACTCGCAGCTTTCCTCCTTATCCTTTACTTTCTGCACTTGTAAACAGCGTAATATGTCTTCATCGCTTCCATTCCAGTGTTCATGAACTGAAATGATTACTGAAAAAAGAAACCTGAATCCTCTTTTGAGTCGCATTCAAATATCAATGCGTTTTTTTTTTTTGTAATGGGGGGGGGGGGGGGGGGGGGGGGGGGAACATTTGGACTCTTTACAATGTACTTTTAAATTGTTAGTGACATAAAAACAAAAATCTACCTCAGCACTGAAACGTGTTTTAAAAGTCTGATCCAGTAAGCATAATCGACTGCGATTGGTCTATTCTATCCAGCGTTGAGAAAAGTAACACGTGTCACGTGACAATACGCGCTCTTTAGATAATTTACACTGGAGCAGTTCAACTTTAAAAACTATTGTAAAGTAATTTCCGAGCAGTAGCTAGTTAAAATAGAAGAAGTGTTATTTATCCTTATTCTAAAAATTTCGCGCCGCGCCGAAGCGCTTCAGTGATCCGGATCAATTGGCTCGGCTCAGCAAAAAGAGCCGACTCTTTCGGTTCCCAAGCGGCTCTCAGAAGGGAGCCGACTCATATAGTTCACTCAAAGGAACCGACTCGTCCGCGAGCGACACATCTCTGTCAGTTCCTCCCGCGCTCGTCGGTAACGGCTGCCAGATTCGTTCCTCTCCGGTCACTTCAACATGTCTTTGGGCCGGTCAGCGAACGACCACAAGTCCGCCGCCGTGAAACGGGCGAGAAACGACTCCGGGAACAAAGTGTCGGTGGTTCTGGGAGCGCAGTGGGGAGATGAAGGCAAAGGAAAAGTTGTAGATTTATTGGCGACGGAGTCTGACGTCGTGTGCAGGTGTCAGGTAAAATAACGGTCAAAATATACACATATTCCTTCATATATCAATAATAATAAACCTGACTGCTAACTTTCCGTCTGAAATATGTGACTGTAATTTAAAATAATTAGTTATACTAAATATTTAACATTTATTTTAATAACTGGTTTTTATTAAAATCAGTTAAAATCAATTAATAATATTCTAAATCATTGTTTGCATTAATAAAACTACGCTGTACTACTGCTAGCAATACTAATTCATAATTTATAAACGATTTATTTAATATCATATTACCATGTACGTTATTATTTATGTGTATCTATAATTATAGCAAACTGACTTAAAGATTTTAACTTGTTATTATGGAAAAAATATCGTCATGTCTCTTGCACTGAACGTATATAAATATAAAAATAAGAACTGATAAATATGTGTTTATTGGACAGCAACTTAGTATCTATCTGAAATAACAGATTTGGAGCATCTAGAAAAGGGAAAAAAACTATATATTTTTATATAATATTACTTTATTTGATTATTTGTTTATTTTCTGCGGTTTAAATTCTACTTGAATGTGTTACTCTATTATAATATATACTGTATATTCAACTAATGTTAATATTAATAGTTTGCTGTGCAGTAAAGCATGATATTGCTCTGTTCTTATCTCTCTACATTCATCCCTCTTTATCGGTCTAAAGCGGGCCTGAATGTGGGATGGAGGGTCATTATTATCATCATTATTAGTCACATGCATGTTGTTAAAATGACTATTATATGCATATAGTATAAAGTATTCGTGCATGTCCAGCCGTGTTGCTGTGCGAGTCTGAGTCTGAGAGAACGTCAGTCCCAGAATTCCTGAGCTCGGGTCACATTCCCAGCGTTGCTGGACATGTGAGAAGGCCATCTGTTGAAAATAAGCCTCGCTGGTTGGTGGAGCGTGCTGGAGGCTGGTGTGGCCGTGTGTCTGAGGAAAGGGCAAGCCGGCCGTCTGCATGCTTACAGAGGCACATTTCCAGGCCTCCCTTCTGGAGAGAACATGAGAGCGTGAACCTTTGACTGCAGACCGTCCTGCAGCTTCACAGTGCATCGCATGAGGTTCCTGTGGTTCTTCTGTCACAGGGAGGAAATAACGCCGGGCACACGGTGGTGGTGGATGAGGAAGAGTATGACTTCCATCTTCTCCCCAGCGGGATCATCAACACCAAATGCACATCATTCATCGGTGAGGAGCGGAGTCTTGCAGGAACTTTGGAGGACAGATGCAGTGTTGCTGCATCTGGTGTATTGACCGTATGTGTTCAAAAATTACAAAAATAAATAAAGTCTCAGAATTGCAAGATAGAAACCCACAATTTTGACTGAAAACGTCTGAATTGCGGGACATAAACGTGCAATTGTAAGAAAAAAGGTCCGAATTGTGAGAATAAAAGGTACAAGTGAACTTGCAGTTATGGGTTTGTATTAAGCAGTTGGGAGATATGCGTTCGCAATAATGATTCTGAGAAAACTAAGTCAGAATTGCAAGAAATAAATAAAATGTTATAAAAAATTTAAAATTTATAGAAAAAAGTCAGAATTGCAAGAAATAAATTCAAAATTTATACAAAAAAAGTCAAATTGCAGACATAAATTCAAAATGTATACAAAAAAATAAAAAATTTATAGAAAAAAGTAAGAATTGCAAGAAATAAATAAAAAATGTATAGAAAAAAATAAAAAAATTATAGAAAAAAGTAAGAATTGCAAGAAATAAATTCACAAGGTATAACAAAAATAAAAATTTATAGAAAAGGCCAATTGCAATAAATATTCAAAATTTACAAAAAAATAAAAAAATTAAGAAAAATTAAGATTGCAAGAAATAAATAAAAAATGTATAGAAAAAAATTTATCGACAGAAAAAGTCCTAATTGCCAGAAATAATCAAAATTATACAAAATCAAAAAATTATAGACAAAGTCAAGAATTTCAAGAAATAAATAAAAATGTATACAAAAAAATAAAAAATTTATAGAAAAAAGTAAGAATTGCAAGAAATAAATAAAAAATGTATAGAAAAAAATAAAAAAATTATAGAAAAAAGTCAGAATTGAAAGAAATAAATTCAAAATGTAAAGAAAAATGTCAGAATTGTGAGCTATAAACTCAGGATTCAGAGTAAATAAGCCAGAATTGCGAGATGTTAAACTCGCAGTTGCAAGAAAAGAGTCAAAATCGTGATATAAAAATTCGCAATCACATTTTTTATTTTTTCGTACTGTGCCAGAAACATGCTTTCATATATTAAAGACAACGTGTCCCTTAATGATTAAAGCACAGTTTTGCTTGATGTTTTCAGAGACTGTGAAGCTGAATCCTGATCGACTGTAGTTTCAGTAACATGTCTTCTTCTGCAGGTAACGGCGTAGTCATTCATCTTCCAGGATTGTTCGAGGAGATTGACAAGAATGAGAAAAAAGGTTTTTGTGTCACAATTTGCATATTCATGCAAAACGGTTTTAAATGAACTAGCCTTACACAAATCCTGTTAACTAGATCTGATTCATTGATTATTCATGGCTTGATTCTGTGCTCAGGAATAATTTGTCGTTTTCTTCCATGATAAGGTCTGAAAGGATGGGATAAAAGACTTGTCATCTCAGATCGGGCTCACATTGGTAATATAACAATAAATAACAGTGTTTTTATTAAATATGGTGGAAAATACATATAATAGATGATCGTACGATTGCTTCTGTTTGTGTCAGTATTTGACTTTCATCAGGCCGTGGATGGACTTCAGGAGGTTCAGAGACAAGCTCAGGAAGGACAAAAGTAAGAACAACCGATGCATAAAAGATGTACATTTGAGTAAACTCATATTTATGTCGGATAATAGTTCTTTATTTAAAGTTAATTGTTAGAAGACAACAAACACACTAGTGTTCTGCAGTTTGGTAACTGGTTGCGAATTTTAGTTGCATATAACATCATATAATAATAATACATTTTAATAATATAAATAGTACCATAAATTTTATAAAAATAAATGCATCTTATACTAAAAAACCCACTCAAAACAGCTTAGAATATTTTAGTTTGCAATCAGAAGATATCAAAATAAAACAAATCAGGGTTTTACAATTTATTTAGACTTGTTCTGTTAACTGGAGATCAGATATGGCAAAACATTTGTAAAACATTAATAATTGATGATAATAAAAATGTTATTGATGATGAACTTTCATACATAAAACATAAATATATAAAATAATGCAAAACAAAAAGTAAAATAAAACAGCTTACGATATTTAGTTTGACCTCCTATGTGTTGATTCTGTTGCATTATGCATTATTTTTTTGTAGTTTTGGTAGTTTTATAAGCATGTTTATGTTGGTTCACAGCATAGGAACAACTAAGAAAGGCATCGGCCCCACGTACGCCTGTAAAGCGTCTCGCACCGGGCTCCGCATCTGTGACCTGATGGCTGATTTCAGCGAGTTTTCTACCAGGTAAACCCTGTGCAGATCTTACAGGCAATGTTTCCTCTCATTTGTTTTCTTGCTGAGCAAAACGTTTCTCTATTGGGCAGACATTTCGGCCACCTGAGCAAAAACATTCTGTGTACCAGACCTGTACAGCAACTCTTAACTTAAAAGGGGTGGTTCACTGTTTTTGTCTAGGCTTGATTGTGTTTATGGGGTGCAGTCTAACATGTGTTAATGCTTCCTTTGAAAAAAACGCATTATTTTTCACATAATTTACCTTTATTCCACACTGCTCTGTCCCTTCTCTGAGAAACGAGCTGATCATTTCCTGCTTTTATGAAGCCCCGCCCTCAGAAATAGGCGATGGGCTCTGATTGGTTAGCTAGCCCAAGTGTGTTGTGATTGGCTAAACTGTCTACCAGACCTTGTACAGCAACTCTTAACTTTAATGTGTTATTTATATTTAATTTGACCCTTGATGTAACCAAATGATGCACATTTTTTTAGGTTACCTGAAAAAACGTTTTTTTTTTACAGTGCTGTGTTAGCAAGAAATTCTATTAAAAAGCATTTCTCACAGTACAGTTCAGCTCTTAGATATAATTATAATATAATATAATATAATATGAAAAAATGAAGCAGATATTGCTCATGAATTCCCCCTTTTCATTAATTATTTATTAGGTTTTATAATATAATACAATATAATATAATAAACACTTAATTCTGATAACAGAATAGAATAGAAAATAATAAAAACAAATTGAAAATTTCAACTGAGATCTGTAAGCTACATATTTTCAGAAAACGTGAACGTGTAAATTCTTATAGTCTTCTGTAGTAGAGTTTGCACACCACTACAGCTGTGTGTGACTGTAAATGTCTCAGATTTTGTTTTACCGTTCTGTGCCCATCATCCGCTATTTCCGACATTTGATGACGTTTTATTTCACATGCCATCGGTTTGCATTGGCAAATGAGCGTTTAGCTCGTGTTGAGCTATTTTGTCCGCAACCATTAAAGCACTCGATTTCTACAGCAACTCATTTGGAGCACATCATTCTCTTTCTATGGAACATGTAAATCGCATTCACTGGTTCTAACTCTATAGTGACACCAACTCTATAGCGATTTGCCCGAGCATTGCAATTATTTCGCTTTTACTAAAAGGCAATCAAATGGCTTTCCCAACTCATTTTTGCATGTGTGCGGCATATTTTTTATTCTGCGCGGTCGTGACTTGAGAAGTGCTTAGAGAGAACATTGCTAACAGTTAGGGCTGCACGATTAATCAAAGGCAATTGTCTTGCGCATCTCGTCAGTAAAGCCGGTTCTGTGATTAGTAGTAAATCTCCAGCACGTGCTTTCAGATGGAGCAGCATTTACTACACAGAGCCGTAGTTCACTGACAAGCTACGCAATATCGCGTTCATTATCGCAGACGATTTAATCGCGCGATAATGAAATCGAAGATATCGTTCTGTGATAATGAAAGCTGTTTGCTTAGCTTGTCAGTGAACTACAGCTCTGTTTATTAAATGCTGCTCCATCTGAAAGCACTTAAAATACCAGAAAAAAAAAAAAAAAAAGAGAGAAAAAAAAAAAAAAAAAGAAAAAAAAAACATTTTATACTGTTTTACTCCAAACTCACTTCATAACGTCAGTCGAGTGTTTGAAATAAATCCTTATGTGAGATTATGTAGCTTCTTACACAGAATTAGGCATGCAACATATTTCATAGCAACCTAAATCTTCACTCTGGGCGACTAATGATGCCTATCTTAGCACTTTCGCCAATCTCAATTTTACTCGCCAGTGTGTGATTTGAGGCTTATAAAATTACACAGATATATTTTCACTCCCCGACACTCTGACTGTCGCGTCAAGTTTCACTCTCCTCAGAGATCGTTGCTATTTTTCACTATCTCAATAGTTTCGCACGCACCCTGTATTTGGCACAATAACCAACCGTAACCTCTATTGTAACGGCGCACGACTCGTCTTCGCTTTGGTGAGAGCAGAGAGAAACTGAGTCTTACTGTACATAGCATGCAGCACTGATGCGCTACATGTAATCTTTATTCCTTGTTGTATTTTCCTGTCAAAATAACTGATAAGTTCTTTTGGAATTCTTCAGGTTTTAAGAACTGCCGGTTTCTCCGGTAGTAGGCGGAACTAATGCGCAAACAGCAATCTCATTGGCTGGCGCTCACCTATTATCATCCTTGTTTTGATTTCAGCAAATCAGTTCGAGTGAACGCACACAATCTGATTAATATTCATGAATCCAGCAGGTCGTTAATCCTTAGTGCATTTTATATTGTTCTTATTAGTAGAATTCGTAGTATTATTACTATTATTATCTTATAAGGAGGGCTATTATTGTTTTTTCCCCCTTTTTTTTTACAGAAACACTGAATGACCAAAAAAAAGCACCAGCCCTAAGTTCATGGTTACCAAGTTTTAATTATAATTACTAAAGTTCTATCATTAAATAATATTTGATTATCATATTATAATGCTTGACTTACTGATGTTAAGAGTGTACTTTCAGATGTTTAACAAGTTGTGAGCTGTGCCATTTTACAACCTATTATATATATATTATATATATATATTATATATATAAGTCGGCGAGTAACTAAAAAATGTACTAGCCAATGGCGATTTAATTGCCAAGGTGTCCGTAGAGGGTTGCATAGTGTTCTAAGCAGTTATAAAGGCATTGCATTATTATATACTTTATTATAAGAAAAATTATAATAATAAGAACTCAGATAAACCATATAATGTCGTAGTCCTGTGTTGTTATTAGTCCTTTGATCAATGAAATCAGTTCAATCTTCTGTTTATTCAGCTAGCGTTGTAGGGATTTCCTGGGTTTCTTCTGCGGGGCGTATTAGGAGTTTCTCTGGCCTTCAGATAGAAATTTACTACTGATCACAGAACCGGCTTCACTGACAAGATACGCATGACAATCACAGATCTTGCTGCTTTTCCCGCGATTGCGATTTAATTTGGATTTATCGTGCAGCCCTACTTACAGTGCTGCTCATATCAGAGCGCTGATGATCTGAAGTGTTGGTAACTCGCTTCTGAAGGGTGAAGAACCTGGTGCTGCAGTATCAGTCCATGTATCCGGCTCTGAAAGTGGACGTGGAGAGCGAGCTGAAGAAGCTGAAGGTCAGTTGAACAGCAGATGCATGCGCTGTGTTACGCTGCTGTCTCTGACCCGCGCTCCTTCACAGGACTACGCCGAGAGGATCAGACCGCTGGTCAGGGATGGCGTCTATTTCATGTACGATGCAATTCACGGACCGCTGAAGAAAATCCTGGTAGAGGGAGCAAACGCGGCGCTGCTGGACATCGACTTCGGTGAGGACGTGTGTGTGTGTGTGACTGTAAGTGTGAGTGTGAGTGTGTGTGTGTGTGTGTCTGTGTCTGTGTGTGTGTGTGTGTGTGTGGGAGTGAGTGTGTGTGTGTGTGTGTGTGAGTGTGTGTGGGATATGTCAGGCTCAAACACTGGTTTGTCTTCTCTGTAGGAACGTACCCGTTTGTGACGTCGTCCAACTGCACGGTGGGCGGCGTGTGCACAGGCCTCGGCATCCCGCCGGCGAACATCAGCGAAGTGTACGGAGTGTCAAAGGCTTATACCACTAGAGTCGGGATCGGCGCTTTTCCCACATACAACTCCATGTGAGACAGCTTGAAACCTGCAATTTCAGCAGGGTTATTATAGTCCAGTCAAGTCAAGTCACCTTTATTTATATAGCGCTTTTAACAATACAGATTGTGTCACAGCAGCTTTACAGTATAAAATAGGAAAATAGTGTCAATAATGCAAAAGCACAATAGTAAACACTCAAAATAGTTAACAAACTTAAAAAAAAAAACTATAAAAAAGAAACTTTAACTCTCACAAACACACACACACACACACGCATGCACAAACACGCACTCACACACACACACTCACAAACACACTCAATATGAAATAAAACATTTTTTTTTTTAAATATTTTTTTCAGCTAGTTGCCATTTAATTTGCATGTAGGTTAACTTGATGTACAGCATAGTTAAAACTAAAACAATAAAAAATATTTTAGTTTTGCCATTGCCGCATTTCTCTCTTTTTTTTAGTTTAACTTGATGTACTAAAATAATGAAAACTAAAACCATAAAAAACTTTTGTTACTTGAAATTAAATAAAATTTAGCTGAAATAAAATAAAATATAAAAAAATACAAAAATTTGTTTTTATTTCAAATAGTTGCGAAGGCGAAATGTATCATTTTTATTTAGATAAACTTGACGTATAAGCGATAAAAACCTTTAGAAATAAAATAAGCTTTAACTGAAATAAAATTAAATACAAAAACTTCAATTAAATATAAAAAATTCAGCTAGACGACAAGACAACATTTTTCATTTCCATTTAGTTTAACTTTATATGCTAACATAACTAAAACTAAAATAAAATAAAAAATGTTGTTGCTTAAAAATAAAATAAAATTTAACTGAAATAAAATAAAACATAAATTATTAATTAAACTTACTTTATTTCAGATAGTCGCCGAGACATTTCTCATTATCATTTAGTTTAACTTGATGTTCTAAAATAATTCAAACTAAAACCATAAAAACTGTTACTTGAAAAAAAATGGACTTTAACTGAAATAAATTATTTTTAAAAACTAAAATTATTGTATTTCAGCTATTCATTTTTCATTTCCATTTAGTTTAACTCGATATACTAAAATAACTCAAATTAAAACCATTAAAAAAAAACATTTTCCTACCCTAAATACAATATTTTTTAACAAATAAAGTAAACTTTTTACTAAATACTTAAAAAATAACAGATAGACATATTTTTTTACTAAATTTACTAAAACTTTAGCTAAAATTAAAGTGAAAACCGAAAATATAAAAATAAAATCTAATTTCAAAATATCAGCAAAAACTATAATAGTATCTGAATGATACTAAAATAACGCTGCTTTCCAGTGTTGTGTTCAGCCTGCGTCAGACGGTCCATGAGTCGTCTGAGACAAATGTGTGCGTTACTGATGAGACGAATTCCATCTCAAAAACACTCATCTGTTCATGATAATATGATCTGATGTTTGCTGCCGTTATATTTAGAGATTGTTTAGTGGATTTGCCCTTTGGAGCAGCTGTGCTTAAACTCTGTCACACCAACAGCAGATAAATTTAGATTTACCGCCGGGTTTGCCGCTGATTTGGACATCAGACAACAAACATTTTTGTGTACCTACAGTGGGGAAAATAAGTATTTGATACACTGCCGATTTTTTTCAAGTTTTCCCACTTACAAAGGATGGAGAGATCTGTAATTTTCATCGTAGGTACACCTCAACTGTGAGAGACCGAATCCAAAAAAAAAATCCAGAAAATAACATTGTATGATTTTTTAATAATTAATTTCCATTTTATTGCATGAAATAAGTATTTAATACAATAGAAAAATAGAACTTAATATTTGGTACAGAAACCTTTGTTTACAGTTACAGAGGTCAGACGCTTCCTGTAGTTCTTTACCAGGTTTGCACACACTGCAGCAGGGAGTTTGGCCCACTCCTCCATACAGGTGTTCTCCAGATCTTTCAGGTTTTGGGCTGTCGCTGGGCAACATGGAGTTTCAGCTCCCTCCATATATTTTCTATTGGGTTCAGGTCTGGAGACTGGCTAGGCCACTCCAGGACCTTGAAATGCTTCTTACGGAGCCGCTCCTTAGTTGCCCTGGCTGTGTGTTTGGGGTCATTGTCATGCTGAAAGACCCAGCCACGACCCATCTTCAATGCTCTTACTGAGGGAAGGAGGTTGTTGCCCCAAATCTCGCAATACATGGCCCCATCCATCCTCCCCTCAATACGTTGCAGTCGTCCTGTCCCCTTTGCAGAAAGGCACCCCCCAAAGCATGATTTTTCCACCCCCATGCTTCACGGTTGGGATTGTGTTCTTGGGATTATACTCATTCTTCCTCTTCCTCCAAACACGTCGAGTGGAGTTTATACCAAAACTTCTATTTTGGTCTCCTCTGACCACATGACCTTCTCCCATGCCTCCTCTGGATCATCCAGATGGTCTTTGGCAAACTTCAGACGGGCCTGGACATGTGCTGGCTTGAGCAGGGGGACCTTGCCCGCACTGCAGGATTTTAATCCATGACGGTGTAGTGTGTTACTAATGGTAACCGTTGAGATTGTGGTCCCAGCTCTCTTCAGGTCATTGGCCAGGTCCTCCCGTGTAGTTCTAGGCTGTTCCCTCACCTTTCTCAGGATCATTGATTCTCTACGAGGCGAGATCTTGCATGGAGCCCTAGTCCGAGGGAGATTGACAGTCATCTTGAGTTTCTTCCATTTTCTAATAATTGCGCCAATAATTGTTGCCTTCTCACCAAGTTGTTTGCCTATTTTCCTGTAGCCCATCCCAGCCTTGTGCAGGTCTACAATTTTGTCCCTGGTGTCCTTAGACAGCTCTTTGGTCTTGCCCATAGTGGAGAGGTTGGAGTCTGATTGACTGAGTGTGTGGACCGGTGTCTTTTATACAGGTAACAAGTTCAAACAGGTGCAATTAATACAGGTAATGAGTGGAGGATAGGAGGGCTTCTTAAAGACAAACTAACATGTCTGTGAGAGCTAGAATTCTTGCTGGTTGGTAGTTGATCAAATACTTATTTCATGCAATAAAATGGAAATTAATTATTTAAAAATCATACAATGTGATTTTCTGGATTTTTTTTTTGATTCTGTCTCTCACAGTTGAGGTGTACCTACGATGAAAATTACAGATCTCTCCATTCTTTGTAAGTGGGAAAACTTGAAAAATCAGCAGTGTATCAAATACTTATTTGCCCCACTGTAGATACTGTTGATTTGATCTGTACTTTGCCAGTTAATGTCTTTAAAATAAATATAAATGTATTAAACAAAATGTAAAAATAAATATAAAAACCTATTTCAATGAGATAGATAAAATAATAAAATATATAATAAAAATATGATTATTTTTTTATATTTGTATTATATTATATATTTTTATATGTATAGGCCCACAAAATAATTATAAATGTAAAAATACTAATGTATCTATATATTAACTCTTTCCCTGCCAGCATTTTTTTTTAAAGTTGCCAGTCATCGCCAGCGATTTTGATGATTTTCACTGCAATTTGATGGCCTCCAGTATATTTTGCTTTATGAATATTTTAATATGCAATACACCAAAATATAGATCAGAGCCTCTACTTTTAAACAGTTTTATTCTAGCTTAAAGCATTCTTTTTTTATCAACACTTGAATATGTAGGTTTCATAAAAATGCATAATTTTGAGCAAAAAGATGAGAAAATCACATTTTAATCAAAAACTACATCTGGATAATATTCAATACGATTATCAAAGCATAAATCTAGTAAATCGCTTCCATCAACACCTCCAAAGCTTGCACAGACAGTCCTTTACTCCGTAACATTATGCAGTTTTCATTTATATGCTGTCTAATGCTGATGATCTATTTTTCATATGCATCTGTTTACATAAGAGATGGCTCGTTTCTCCATCCTGTTCACGTGTGTTTTTGTTCGGGAGGTTTTGTACTCGTTCAGAAGATGTGTAATAGCGCCCCGAGTGTATAACAGTGAAAACACGGAGAGCCGTAAAAACTCGTCTTTGGCGGGGAAGCGTTTTCTTCTAAAAGACGAGATAACTCATCAATGGCGGGGAAAGAGTTAATTGAATTATTGACTAAAGTATTAATCAGTGTATGTCTCTCTCTCTCTCTCTCTCCTCAGGCTGTGGGCGAGCTGCTGCAGACCAGAGGTCATGAAGTGGGCGTGACCACAGGCAGAAAGAGACGCTGTGGTTGGCTGGATTTGGTTATTCTCAAATACGCTCATATGATCAACGGATTCACTGCGTGAGCACTTTGGTTCTGCACATGAGTATAATGTGAAATAATTAAATACTGAACTATACTAAATTGCATTTTTTAATATATTATATATTATGCAACAAGAAATATACAATAAACAGTAGCATGCCATGTTTTTTGTCACATGACCTCATTGCATGTGTACACCAGTAAGAGAGCCAGAAATAAATACAGGGATTTAGCTTTTTTTTTTCTTCGAATTTTGCATAAAATGTGCAAAGCTTTGTGTCAACAAAGAATGTAAAATTTGTAGTATTTTTCTAATGGTTGTTCTGTGTCTCTCTTCAGCATTGCATTGACTAAACTGGACATCCTTGATGTTTTGGATGAAATTAAAGTGGGTGTTGCTTATAAGATCAATGGCAAGAGAGTCCCATATTTCCCAGGTAAAATGATTCCTAAAAGTGTTGGGCAGTAACTAATTAAAAGTAATGACACTGCTTATTATTAAAATTTGAATTAGATTGAATTTGAAATTCTGAATTGGTTCTGAAGAATGATTCACTGAATCGTTTGAGTCTCCGCACGTGTCTGTGTACTACATGTTTTGTGCGCTAAATATTGTGTGAGAGTCCTGTGTGTGTGTGTGTGTGTGTGCGCGTGTGTGAGAGTGTGTGTGTGTGTGTGTGTGTGTGTGAGAGAGTGAGTGAGTGTGTGTGTGTGTGCGTGTGTTTGTGTGTGTGTGTGTGTGTGTGTGGAGAGTGAGTGTGAGTGCGTGTTTGTGAGAGTTTGTGTGTGTGTGTTAGAGAGTGAGTGGAGTGCGTGTTTGTGAAGTGTGTGCGTGCGTGCTTGTGGTGCGTGCGTGTGGTGCTGCGTGCGTGCGTGCTGAGTGCATGAAGTGAGTGCCGTGCGTGCGAGTGCGTAGGTGAGGGCGTGTGTGTGTGAGGTGCGTGTGTGTGTGTGTGTGTGGTTGCGTGTGTGTGTGTGTGTGTGTTTGTGTGTGCGTGTGTGTGTGTGGGCGTGTGTGCGTGTGTGTGTGTGTGTAAGAGAGTGTGTGTGTGAGAGAGTGAGTGTGTGTGTGTGTTTTTTTTTTTTTTTTTTGTGTTTGTGTGTGTTTGTGTGTGTGAGAGAGTGAGTGTGAGTGCGTGTTTGTGAGAGTGTGTGCGTGTGCGTTTGTGTGTTCGTGTGTGTGTGTGTGTGTGTTTGAGTTTGAGTGTGTGTGTGTTGTGTGTGTGTGTGTGTGTGTGTGTGTGTCTGTGTGTGTGGTGTGTGTGTGTGTGTGTTTGTGTGTTTGTGTGTGTGGGTGTGTGGGTGTGTGGTGTGTGTGAGAGAGTGTGTTTGTGTTTGTGTGAGAGAGTGTGTGTGTGTGTGTTTTTTTTTTTGTGTGTGTGTGTGTGTGAGTGTGTAGAGTGTGTGTGTGTGTGTGTGTGGTGTGTGTGTGTGGTGTGTGTGTGTGTTTGTGTGTGTGTGCGTGCGTGCATGCGCGAGTGTGAGAGTATATGTGTGTGCGAGTGTTTGTGTGCATGCGTGTGTGTGTGTGTGAGAGTGAGTGTGTGTGTGTGTGTGTTTGTGTTTTTGTGTGTGTGTTTGTGTGTTTGTGTGGGTGTGTGTGTGCGTGTGTGTGTGAGTGTGTTGTGTGTGTGTGGTGTGTGTGTGAGTGTGTGTGTGAGTGTGTGTGTGAGTGTGTCTCATAGTAAAAACTATAATAGTATCTCAGTCATATTTGATTGTATTTGTATTTTTGCCAAGCTTAAATGTTTTAATGCATGTGTCTGTTTACATCTTGATATCAAAATGTGCGTCATTAACATAATAATAAAATATTATTGCAATTATTTAGTATTTACTATTGTATTATTTAATTCTTAATAATAAACAGCATGCTTTGAAACATCTTCCAGTGTAATTGTAGCATAACTGATACACTATTATAGCATTTATTATAGCAAGATATTGTTAATTTAGCTTTTATGTGATATTTTGTAATTGTTTTTTTGTTTTATATTATATTGTTGTTGTTTTTTTCATTATTTTTATTTTTGCAAAGCGCTTTGAGATGCAACTTTTAAAGGTGCTATAGAAAATTAAGTTTTAATTTTTTATTATTATTACATTTTGTGTGTTTTTGTCATTTTTATTCTTTCTCTCTTTTTTAAAATTTGGCTTATGAGAACTCGTTGGTAACGAGCTGAACATAAGTTTATGTTTTATTTTAATTTAGTTCACGTTTAATTTATTTCTATAAATCTCTCTGTACTTTCAGCCAACATGGAGGTGCTGCAGAAGGTGGAGGTTGAATACGAGACGTTTCCCGGATGGAAGACGGACACGTCAGCGGCTAGGAAGTGGAGCGATCTTCCTCCTAAAGCTCAGAACTACATCCGCTTCGTGGAGAATCGCATCGGCGTTCCTAGTAAGTCCTTCACACCGATAAACCGCATGTTATAAAGCGGATAGTTCCGGTGCTTGATTCTGATTGGCTGAGCCACGTTCAAAGCTGTTGTGAATGACGCTACAAAGTAACACACCTTTGTTTATGTTTGTCTGTTGCTCCACTTTGTAGCAACCACAACTGTTTCTGAGGCGCTACATTGTTTGGTGGAAGAATACTGTTTTTATTAATATCATTACACTTTATTTGCTCTGAAACCTTACTAGTGAATTTATAACAGCTAGTTAATATATAATATAACAGCTGTTATAACATCCTCCTGTCCATCAAACTCACGCTTGCATCTCTTCTCCGCAGTTAAGTGGGTTGGCGTGGGAAAATCCAGGGAATGCATGATCCAGATGTTCTAGGTTCAGGAAGATTCCTGCCCACAATCCTCCTGAAGACTATCAGCACAGCGGGACTCTTGGTTTTACTGGTTGGCATTCATTAAGCTCTCTTAACAATGTTTTACTTGATGGAAGATCAGCTCTGAATGGCTGTTTATGTCCAGGCGTTATAACCATCATCTATCGGTCACGTTCACACCGATCATAAAGAGTGGCGCTATTGTTAATGTTGAGTTTTTTGGCATTTGATCATGTTTTGCTGAATTGCACTCTGTTGTTTCCAGTGAGACACACAAAGCGAAACCCCTGAAACTGTGTATTTCATTGTTTTGGTTGTATGCATTTCATTTTCTGCTCTTAGAATAATGTCTCTCCATTAAAAGAATTTTTCCTTTGTGCAGGCTTCTTTCCCAGCGTTTCGTCTGATGTCAGATATAATTAGGTTAGACGCACCATTAGCTGCGTCAGAAATAGATTGGGACAGGGGACGCTGTGTTCCCCTCGTCTATGCCAAGATGATCGTAGTGCCGTCACAATCACAGACTCACAAGAAAAACTCAGATCAAGCACTACAGGAATAAGGGAATAATACTCAGACAGTGGCTGTAAATAAACTTTTAAAAATGTTATTATTTATTATTTTTACACTATTTAATGGTTATGTATAATGTTATAATAGTAATATACTATTTACTAATAATATTATTAGAAATAAATATGGATATTTATCTACACTGATTTCTTTTAGAGAATATATATATACTATTTAATAATTATGATTAGTTATTTTTAAATGAAAATAATATGAGGATTCTTATTTAGACTATTATTATTAATATATATTTTTTGGATACACTTTAATTATAGGATTAATAATGTAGTAGTTAATCAAATGAATAATGATTAATGTAGTGATTAAAATACAGGTATTATTTATTATTATTTATTTTATTTGTATGTTCATAATTATTATTTATAGTTTTAAATGAAATATTTATTATTTACACTGTTTTATTTATTATTATTATTATTTTGATTTGTTCTACAGTGCCCTCAAATATCATATACACCATATATACAAAAAGTACACTACAGGAATAAAGTAAAGGTCAAGTCAAGTAATCATAATTTTTTTAAATAAAAAGAGTTAATTTGTTTTGATTTGCACCCGTGCATCACACGTAGAAATTCTTAAATGTCATTGCATTCCATACAAAATATCAAAGTAAGTGTGATGTATTGCAAAGACATTTTAAGCCCAAAATGCATTCATAATGCCTTTTCGCAGATGCTTTTTTAATCCAAAACGACTTTGAAGTGTATTCATCTCTCCATGCATCTCCTGAGAATGAAACAAACCCACGACTTTGGCATTGCTATGCTTCAATCACCAGTTAAACTCGCAGGTTTGAGAATGCTAAAACAACAGATGCAGTGTTGAAAGTGAAGAGACGGTCTCCGGTCACAAGCAGCAGTTGCTGTGGTTCGCCTGTTGTCCAGCAGGTGGCGCTGAGCGCACCCTCGCGTGTGTCCGCCGCTGCAGCGGGTGAAGAAGAAGAAGAGGCCTTAAAGCGCGCATGCGTGTTTGTTTGTTTGCGTAATTAGTTTATTTTTCGTCCTTTAATTGTCGTGTTTTATAACCTGTCGTTTTTAACATGCCCAAGCGCTCCTATCCGTTCAGCGAGAGTTTCTCCTCGCAGTATAAAGTTCATGTTGGCCAGAAGCAGATCAATAACTGCGGAGCTTCTGGACTCAGATACAGAGAAGAGGTTTATGGTGAGATATAAACATTTATTACAGCGTTCGAGTTAAAGCAGCACCAGCAATATAAGTCACTGGAATGTTTTGTAACTAAAATTATACAGTAAGTATAATCAAAGTATTGCTTTATGATCGATCGTAGTTATTGCTAATCATAGAAACTTAATGCTAATGTTTACTTTATCCAGTTAATCATGAGCCGTTTTTCAATTCAGGGGCGGGGCTAAGTGGCAGACGGTTGTCAGCGGTGAGGTGTCGTGAGACGAGAAATGGAGTGTGTTGAGAGAGTCGTTGTGTGTGTGTGAGAGAGTGAGTGTGTGTGTGTGAGAGAGTGAGTGTGTGTGAGAGAGTGAGTGTGTGTGAGAGAAGTTGAGGTGTGGTGTGAGAGGAGGAGTGGTGTGAGAGAGTGACGGTGTTGAGTGTGTGTGAGAGAGTGTGTGTGTGTTAGAGAGTGAGTGTGTGTGCTAGAGAGTGCGTGTTGAGGGGAGTGAGTGTGTCGAGAGAGAGTGAGAGGTGTGAGAGAGAGTTGAGTGTGTGACGAGAGACTGGAGTGGGAGAGACCGAGCGTGTGAGAGAGAGAGGTGAGAGCGTGTGAGAGACGGGAGTGTGTAGAGAGAGAGGTGAGTGTTGAAGAGATGAGTGAGTGGTGTGAGAGAGAGGGAGTAGTGGTGGTGAGAGAGTGAGTGTGGTGAGAGAGTGAGTGGTGTGTGAGAGAGTGAGTGTGTGAGGGAGAGTGTGTGAGAGAGAGTGAGTGTGGAGAGAGAGTGTGTGTGTGAGAGAGTGAGTGGAGTGTGTGTGTGAGAGAGTGAGTGTGTGAGAGAGAGTGAGTGTGTGAGAGAGAGTGGGTGTGTGAGAGAGAGAGAGAGAAAGAAAGAGAAAGAGAGAGAGAGAGAGAGTGAGTGTGTGTGAGAGAGTGAGTGTGTGAGAGAGAGTGAGTGGGTGAGAGAGAGAGAGTGTGTGAGAGAGAAAGAGTGTCGTGTGTGTGAAGAGAGTGCGTGTGTAGAGAGAGACCGTGAGGTGTTGCTGGCAGAAAGGGAGGGGGAGTGTGTGTATGTGAGAGAGGAGGTGAGACGAAAGCGAGGACAGTGAGGGGGTTGGTGAGAGAGAGGTGAGTGTGTGAGACGAGAGTGAGGTGTGAGAGCGGGACGTGTGGTGAGGAGGTGGAAGTTGTGAGAGAGAAACCGGGAGTGTGTGAGAGAGAGAGAGCCGTGGGTGAGAGAGAGTGAGTGTGTGAGAGAGATGTGAGTGTGTCGAGAGAGAAGAGTGTGTGAGAGAGAGAGTTGGGAGTGTGTGTGGAGAGGAGTGTGTGAGAAGAGTGAGTGGTGAGAGAGAGTGAGCTTGGAGAGAGAGTGACGGGTGTGTGTGTGCGAGAGTTGAGTGTGTGTGAGAGAGTGTGTGTGTGAGGAGGAGTTGTGTGTGAGAGAGTGAGTGTGTGTGAGAGAGTGAGAGTGTGTGTGTGTGTTTGTGTGTGAGTGAGTGAGTGAGTGTGGGTGAGAGAGTGAGTGTGTGTGAGAGAGTGAGTGTGTGTGAGAGAGTGAGTGTGTGAGAGAGATAGTGTGTGAGAGAGATAGTGTGTGAGAGAGAGAGAGTGTGTGAGACGAGAGTGAGTGGGTGAGAGAGAGTGAGTGTGTGAGAGAGAGGGAGTGTGTGTGGAGAGTGAGTGTGTGAGAGAGAAGTGGTGTGGTGAGAGAGTGGTGGGTGGAGAGAGTGTGGTGTGTGAGAGAGTGAGTGTGTGTGAGAGAGTGAGTGTGTGAAAGTGAGTGTGTGAAAGTGAGTGAGTGAGTGAGTGAGAGAGAGTGAGAGAGAGTGAGTGTGTGAGAGAGAGTGCGTGTGTGAGAGAGAGTGAGTGTGTGAGAGAGATGTGAGTGTGTGAGAGAGAGTGAGTGTGTGTGAGAGAGGGAGTGTGTGAGAGAGAGAGAGAGATGAGTGAGAGAGAGGAGTGTGAGTGTGTGTGTGAGAGAGTGAGTGTGTGTGAGAGAGTGAGGGTGTGAGAGAGTGATTGTGTGTGTGAGAGAGTGAGTGTGTGTGAGAGAGTGTGCGTGTGTGCGAGAGAGTGAGTGTGTGTGTGTGTGTGTGTTTGAGAGAGAGAGAGTGTGTGTGTGTGAACGAGAGAGGTGTGTGGTGTGAGAGATGAGTGTGTGAGACGAAGAGAGAGTGAGTGTGTGTGAGAGTGACTGAGTGAGTGGCGGATCTCGTGTTGTGATGAGCGTGAGTGTGAGCTGGCTGTGAGAGCGTGAAAGCGTCGGTGAAATGTGCAGAGCGTGCGTGTGTGTGAGAAGAGGTGTGTGTGTGTGGGAGAGAGTGAGTGTGTGAGAGAGAGTGCGTGTGTGAGAGAGACGTGGGGTGGAGAGAGTGTGTGTGTGTGAGGAGCCGAGTGTGTGTGGTGTGAGAGAAAGAGAGTGTGTGTGTGAGAGAGAGTGAGGGGTGTGTGAGAGAGGAGTGTGTGTGTGAGAGAATGTGTGTGTTGTGTGTGAGAGAGTGAGAGTGTGTGAGAGAGAGAGAGAGTGTGTGAGAGAGTGAGTGTGGGTGAGAGAGTGAGTGTGTGAGAGAGATAGTGTGTGAGAGAGATAGTGTGTGAGAGAGATAGTGTGTGAGAGAGAGAGATAGTGTGTGTGTGTGAGAGAGTGAGTGTGTGAGAGAGAGTGATATGTGTGAGACGAGAGTGAGTGTGTGAGAGAGAGGTGAGGTGTGGAGAGAGTGCAGGTGTGTGAAGACGAAGGAGTTGTGAGAGAAGAAGTGAGTGTGCTGGAGAGAGTGAGTGGTGGCTGAGCCGAGCGAAGTGAGTGTGGTGTGATGAGAGGGTGTGGTTGAGAAAGTGAGGTGTGAGAGAGATGTGAAGTGTGTGAGTGGGTGAGAGAGAGTGAGTGTGTGAGAGAGAGTGCGTGTGAGAGAGAGAATGCGTGTGAGTGTGTGCGTGAGAGAGAGAATGCGTGTGAGTGTGTGCGTGAGAGAGTGTGTGTGAAGAGAGGGGTGTGTGTGTGAGTGTGTGTGTGAGGAGAGTGTGTGTGTGTGGGAGAGTGAGTGTGTGTGAGAGAGTGAGTGTGTGTGTGTGAGAGAGAGTGAGTGTGTGTGAGAGAGTGAGTGTGGTGTGAGAGAGTGAGTGTGTGTGAGGGAGAGAGAGAGAGAGAGAGAGTGAGTGTGTGTGAGAGAGTGAGTGTGTGTGCAGAAGAGGGAGTGTGTGTGAGAGAGTGAGTGTGTGAGAGATAGAGAGTGTGTGAGTGAGATTGTTAGTGTTGTGAGGGGGTGAGAAGGCTTAGTGTGTGAGAGAGAGTGGAGTGTGTGTGTGTAAGAGAGTGAGTGTGTGTGAGAGAGTGAGTGTGTGTGAGAGCGTGTGTGAGTGTGTGTGAGAGAGAGTGAGTGTGTGAGAGCGAGTGAGTGTGTGTGTGAGAGAGAGTGTGTGTGAGAGAGAGATGAGTGTGTGTGTGTGTGTGTGAGGAGTGTGTGTGTGAGAGGAGTGTGTGTGTGTGTGAGAGAGAGTGAGGGTGTGTGAGAGAGTGAGTGATGTGTGAGAGAGAGAGAGTGAGTGAGAGAGAATGTGTGTGTGAGAGAGTGAGGGGTGTGAGAGCGGAGTGTGTGAGAGAGAAGTGTGTGTGTGTGGGAGAGTGAGTGTGTGAGAGAGAGTGAGTGAGTGTTTGTTTGTGTGTGTGTGTGTGAGAGAGTGAGTGTGTGTGAGAGAGTGCGTGGGTGTGAGAGAGTGAGTGGGAGAGAGGGTGAGTGTGTGAGAGAGAGTGAGTGTGTGTGAGAGAGTGAGGGAGTGAGAGAGTGAGTGTGTGAGTGAGAAAGAGTGAGTGTGTGTGAGAGAGATGGAGGTCTGTGTGAGAGTGTGTGTTTGAGAGAGAGTGTGTGTGTGAGAGAGAGTGAGTGTGTGTGGGAGAGAGTGTGTGTGAGAGAGAGAGGTGTGAGAGAGCGTGGAGTGTGTGTTGAGAGAGGGAGTGGTGTGAGAGAGTGCGGTGTGTGTGAGAGGTGGTGGTGTGAGAGAGTGAGTGGGTTGTGAGTAGAGTGCGTGGGTGAGAGGTGGTGTGTGTGAGAGCGTGGTGAGGGCGGGAGGTGTTGGGTGGTGTGAGAGAGTGTGTGTGTGTGTGGGAGAGTGAGTGAGTGTGTGAGAGAGTGAGTGGGTGTGAGAGATTGAGTGTGTGTGAGAGAGTGAGGTGTGGGAGAGAGGGGTGTGTGAGATTTTTTTTTTTGTTGTTGTTTGTTTTTGGAGAGAGTGTGTGTGTGTGAGGGAGAGGGTGTGTGAGAGAGTGATGTGTGTGAGAGAGTGAGTGTGTGTGAGAGAGGAGTGTGTGAGTGAGAGAGGGGAGTGCGTGCGCGTGAGAGAGAGGAGTGTGTGTGAGAGCGAGAGGTGTGTGAGAGAGAGGTGTGTGTGTGAGAGGGTGAGGGTGTGTGTGTGAGAGAGAGAGAGTGTGTGTGAGAGAGAGAGAGTGTGTGGTGTGATAGAGGGAGGTGCGTGAGAGAGTGAGGTGGTGAGAGATGTTGTTAGGTGGGAGAGAGAGGAGTGTGTGTCTTGAGAGAGAGTGAGTTGTGTGCGAGAGAGTGATGGGTGAGAGAGGAGTGAGTGGGTGAGAGAGAGTGAGGTTGTGTGAAGAGAGTGAGTGTGTGAGAAGAGAGTGGTGTGTGTGAGAGAAGTGAGGTGTGTGTGAAGAGACGTGAAGGTGTGAGAGAGAGTGAGTGTGTGAGAGAGATGTGAGTGTGTGAAGAAGAGAGTGCGTGTCGGTGAGAGAGAGGAGTGTGTGAGAGAAGGAATGGGTGGAGTGTGTGTGTGGGATGAGAGTGAGTGTTGGAGAGAGTGAGTGGGGCCTGTGAAGGAGAGTGGTGTGTGTGAGAGAGTGAGGTGTGAGAGAGAGTGAGTGGTGTGAGAGGAACTGGACGATGTGTGTGAGAGAGTGAGTGGTTGTAGGAGAGTGACGTGTGTGCGAGAGAGTGGGTGTGTGTGAGAGTGAGTGTGTGTGAGCGAGTGAGTGTGTGAGAGAGAGAGAGAATGTGTTTGTGTGTGAGAGAGAGTGTGAGAGAGAGAGTGAGTGTGTGAGAGAGAGTGAGTGTGTGAGAGAGATGTGAGTGTGAGGAGAGTGCGTGTGTGGTGAGAGAGTTTGTAGTGTGGTGTGAGAGATTTGTGTAGAGTGGTCGTGAGAGAGTGAGGTGTGTGAGAGACGTGAGTGTGTGAGGAGCAGAGTGAGGTTGGAGAGAGAGTGAGGGTGTGACGAGAGAGTGAGTGTGTGAGAGACGAGTGAGTGTGTGAGAGAGAGTGAGGTGTTTGGCGAGGAGTGAGTTTTTTTTTTTTGTGTGGGGAGAGTGAGTGGGTGTGATTGAGAAGTGTGGTGTGTGAGAGAGTGTGTGTGTGAGAGAGAGTGTAAGTGAGTGTGTGAGAGAGAGTGTGTGTGTGAGAGAGAGGTGTGTGTGTGTGAGAGAGAGAGAACGTGTGTGTGTGAGAGAGGTGTGTGTGTGAGAGAGTGAGTGTGAGAGTGAGGTGTGTGTGAGAGAGTGAGGTTGTGTGTGAGAGAGAGGTGAGCTGTGTGTGAGGAGTGACGGTGTGTTGAGAGAGTGAGTGTGTGAGAGAGAAGTGAGTGTGTGAGAGAGAGTGAGTGTGTTGAGAGAGAGTGAGTTGTGTGTGAGAGAGTGGGTGTGTGGAGAGAGGGAGGTGTGGTGTGTGTGAGAGAGGAGCTGCTGGGTGTGAGAGAGAGTGAGGGTGTGAGAGAGAGAGTGGTCTGTGTGCACGGAGAGTGAGGTGGTGTGCGAGAGAGAGTGAGTGAGTTGTGACGCAAAGATGAGTGACGTGTGTGAGAGAGAGTGACGTGGTGTGTAGTTGGTGACGAGAAGTGAGTGTGTGAGAGCGAGGGCCAGTGTGTGAGAGGAACGACATAAGTGAGTGTGTGTGTGTGAGAGATGACGTGTGTGTGGGAGGTGAGTGTGTGGGAGAGAGTGTTGTGTGGAGAAGAGTGTGTGTGTGAAGAGAAAGATGAGTGTGTTGGTGAGAGACTGAGTGTGTTGAGCGAGGAGTGTTGTTGTGAGAGAGAGGTGAGGTGTTCGTTGTGAGAGAGTGGGTGGGATGAGAGTTGAGGTGTGTGAGAGAGATAGTGTGTGTGAGAGAGTGAGTGTGTGTGAGAAAGTGAGTGAGTATGTGTGTGTGTGAGAGAGAGAATGTGTGTGTGAGAGAGTGAGTGTGTGGGAGAGAGTGAGTGTGTGAGAGAGAGTGGGTGTGTGAGAGAGAGTGAGATGTCGTGTGAGAGAGAGTGATGTGTGGTGAGGAGCGAGGTTGAGGTAGTGTGGGAGCAGAGGAGAGGGATACGTGTGAGGTGTGAGCTGAGAGGCGATGGGAGGTGGACGTGAGAGAGAGTGAGTGTGGACGTGAGAGAAGAGTTGAAGTGGTGTGAGAGCGAAGAGTGAGTGAGTGTGTGTTTGAGAGAGTGAGTGTGTGTGAGGAGTGAGTGTGTGTGCGAGAGTGAGTGTGTGAGTGAGTGAGTAATGAGTGTGTGGGAGAGAGTTTGAGGGTGTGAGGAGTGAGGGTGGGAGAGAGTGAGTTGTTGTGTGTGTGGAGAGAGAGGTGAGGTGGTGTAGAGAGTGAGAGTGTGGGTTGAGAGAGTGAGTGAGTGTGTGGTGACGAGGTGAGTGGGATGGTGAAGAAATGAAGTGGAGTCGTGTTGTGAGGAGGACGTGAGAGAGTTGAGTGTGATGTGAGAGAGTGGAGGGTGTGTGAGGAGTGATGTGTGAAGAGAGTGAGTGGCCGCTTATGTGAGACGAGTGAGTGTGGTGTTTATCGGGGGAGAAGAGCTGAGGACGTGTGTGAGGTGAGCCGAGTGAGTGGTGCTGTGTGATCCGAGAGTGTGGGTGTGTGAGAGTGCGTGTGTGTGAGAGAGTGCGAGTGCGAGTGAGTGCATGTGTGAGTGAGAGAGAGTGCGTGCGTAGTAGAACAGGATGTGTGTGTGAGAAGAGAGAGCTGATGTGTTGGAGAACGAGTGATGAGTGTTGTGAGAGGTGAGTGTGTGAGAGAAAGTCGGGAGTGTGTAGTGAGAGACAGTCAGATGATGTGGTGAAGTGGGAGAGAGTGAGTAGTGAGTGTGAGAGAGGAGGTGTGTGTGAGAGAGGGAGTGTGTGTGAGAGAGTGAGTGTGTGTGTGAGAGTGAGTGTGCTGTGTGAGAGTGAGTGTGTGTGAGTGAGAGAGTGTGTGTGTGAGAGGGGTGTGTGTGTGAGAGGAGTGTGTGTGGAGAGTGAGTGTTGTGTGAGAGTGTGTGTGTGGAGTGTGTGTGAGAGAGAGAGAGAGAAATGGAGTGTGTGTGCTAGACAGTGAGTGTGTGTGAGTGTGTGCGAGAGTGTGAGTGTGAGTGTGAGTGTGTTGTGTGTCGTGTGTTGTGTGTGTGTGTGTGAGTGTGGTGGTGTGTGTGTGTGTGAGGAGGAGTGCGTGTGTGTGTGTGGGTGGTGATGAGAGAGTGAGTGGTGTGTGACTAGAGTGAGTGTGTGTGAGAGAGGAGGTGTGGAGAGAGTGTGTGTTTGTGTGTGGGAGAGTGTGTGTGTGTGGGTGAGAGAGGTGTTGTGTGTGAGAGAGGGTGTGTGTGTGGGAGAGAGAGAGAGAGAGTGAGAGTGGGTGTGTGTGTGTGGGTGTGTGTGTGTGTGGAGTGTGAGTGTGGGTGGTGTGTGTGTTGTGAGTGTGAGGTGTGTGTGTGTGTGTGTGGAGTGTGAGAGTGTGGTGAGTGTGAGGTGTGTGTGTGGTGAGAGTGTGGTGTGTGTGTGAGAGTGTGTGTGTGGTGAGAGTATGTGTGTGGTGTGGAGAAGCGTGTGGGTATGTGAGAGAGAGCGTGTGTGTTGAGAGAGAGAGTGGTGGTGAGAGAGAGCGGGTGTGGGGAGTCCGTATCAGCCCTCCCCTTCCCCCGCCCATGACCCGTCTCATTTATTCCCTTTCCCCGTCTCCTCCTCTCCAGGCAATAGTTTCATTAGTTGGATTGCGCCTGTTTCGTCTTTCTTCTTTCTTCATTCGCCCTTCCCCCTTTTTATTTTTTGTACGTATTTTTCCTCTTTTTTTTTTTCCTTTCCTATTCTTCTTTTCCCTTTTTTTTTCTGCTTTTTTTTCCCCTCCCCCTCTTTCTTTTTCCCGCCCCCCCCTTTTCCCCCTCTTTCTATGAATTTTTCCTCCCCCCCCCTTCTCTATCCAACCACTCCATTCCTTTTCCCCCCCTCCCCCCCCTTGTTTCTCTGTCCTCATTTTTTTCCCCCATTCTCCGCTCCCTCCTTTTCCCCCCCTCTCCTCTTCTTGTCCCCTTCTCTTTTTTCTCCTGCCCCTTATTTCCCTCTTCCCTTCCTTCCCCCCTATTCCTCTACTTTTTCCTACCCATCGCCTTTTTGCCCTTTCTCCCCGGTGATCAGTCTTCCAGTTCTTTTCCCTTTTGGCCCTTCCCACCGACTTTTCTTTCCCTTCCCCCCTCTTTCCCCCATTTATTCCTTTCCCGTCCTTCTTCGTACTTTTTCCCTCCCCCTTTCTCCCCCCCCCCTTCTTTCCCTCTCTCTCTCGTTCTCTTTCTCTCTCTCTCTCTCTCCCCCCCTCCCCCCCCCCCCCACCCCTCCCCCCCCCTCCCCCTTCCCTCCTCTTCCCCCTTTTTTCATTCTCTTCTCCCCTTTTTTTCCTTCCTCCCCTCCCCCCTTTTCCCCCCTCCCCCCCCCTTCCCTTCTCCTCCCTTTTTTTTTCCTTTCTTCCTTTTTCCTTTTCCCCCTTTTCCCCCCCCTCCTTTCCTCTTCTTCCTCTCTTTTCTCCCCCCCCCTTTTCTCCCCCTCCCCTCGGCCCCCTCCCCCTTCTCTTTTTTTCCCCCCCTCCCCCCCCCTTCCGCCTTCCCTTTTTCCCCTCTCTCCCGTTCTTCCCCCCCCTATTCTTTCTCCTTTTTCTCCCCTCCTCCTTCCACTTCTCTCCCTCCCCCCTTTTTCTTTGTGCTGTTTATCCTTCCCTCCTCCCCTGTTCCCCCCCCCTTTCTTTCCCCTCCCCTTTTCCCTCTTCCCCCCTTCTTCCCCCTTTCCTCATTCTCTCAGCCTCTCCCCCCCTCCCCCTTATTCTTTTTCTCCCTCTTCCCCCTCTCCACCCCTCTTTTCCTTCCTTCTTTCCCCCCTCCTGCTTCTTTTACCCTCCCTTTTTTTTTTTTTCCCTGTTCCCCCCCCCTTCTTTTGCTCTTTGCTCTTTCTTTTCCCCTTTTTCTTTTCCCCCCCTCCTCCCCCCCCTCTCTTTTTTTCTCTTTCCTCCCCCTCCTTTTTTTTTCCCCTTCCCTTTTTCTCTTCTTTTCCCCCCCCTACCCCTCTTTCTTTCCCTTCCCCCCCCCCTTTCCCCCCCCCATTCCTTCCCTTCCTTTTTTTTTTTTTTTTTTGCATCCTTTCCCATCCTTCCTTCCCCTCCTTCCCCCTTCTCTTTTTTCCTCCTCTCTTCTCTCTCTTCCTTTTCTTCCTCCTTTGTCCCTTTCCCCTTCTTTTTTCCCCCCTTCTTCCCCCTTTCTCACTTCTCTTCCCTCTTCTCCCTCTTTTCCCTTCCCCCTTTTTTTCTTCCCCCCCTTTTCCTTTTTTCGCCCCCTTCCCTTTTTCCCCCCCCCTCCCCCTCCCCTCTCTCTTTCATCCCTCTTCCTTTTTCTCTCTTCCTTCCCCCCCCCTTCACCTTTCCTTTTTTCCCTCCCCTTTCCCTCTTCCCTCCCGTCCTCTTCCCTTCTCTTCTTCCCTTCCCCCTCCTCTCACCTCTCCCCTCCTCTTTTCCCCCCCCCCCCCCTCTTATTTTCCCTCCTCCCTCTTCTCCTCCCCCCCCCTTTCCTTTCACTTCCCCCCCCTCTTCCCCCCCCCCTTTTCGTTGCTCCCTCCCTTTCCCTTTCCCTTCCCCTTCCTTGTTTTCATCCTTTTTTCCTCTCCCCCCCCCCCCCCTCTCCCCTTCTTCCCTCCTCTCTTTCCTCCTCCCCCCTTTTTTTTTTTCCCTCCCCCCTGTTTCTCCTTTCCTCCCCGCCTTCCCCTTCTCTTTCTCCTCTTACTCCCCTTTCTTCTCCTTTTCCCTCTCCTTTTCCCTTCCCCCTTCCCTTCTTCCCCCCCTCCCCCTCTCTTTTTCTTTTTCCCCCTTTTTTCCCTCCTCCTTCTTTCCTTCGAGAGAGAGAGCTGTGTGTGATTCGACGTTAGTTTGACGCGTGTGTGTTTTGGTGCTGACGAGTTAGGTGTATGTGTGATCAGCAGGGAGGGTGTGCGTGAGAGAGTTAGGGGTGTGCTGTGTAGGGATGTCCGTGTCTTTTTGGAGTGTGAGAGAGACGGTGTGCGTGAGAGATGATGCATGGTGTGCGTGAGAGTGATTTCGCGCCACCGCCCGTGCACGTTGAGATCGTTTGACTTGTGAGCGTGGTGAGAGTGTGCGGGCGCGTGTGAGTAGGTGTGCGGAGACGTGCAATGCCGGTTGCTGTTTGGAGTGTTTGCTTGTTGTGCGCTTCAGATGGAGGTGTCGGGACGACTCCTTCCTTGTTGACCGTCCGTGCTGTGTATTGACCTTCTGGGTAGATTCGTGTGTGAGTGGGTACGCGTGCTTCGAGTTTTGTGGCGTTTGTTTTGAGACCCCCCCGTCCGAGCGTGCGGTGACCGAGTTTTGAGCGTGTGTGAGAGTGACCGGATTTTTTTTTTTTTGTGTTGTGAGATTTTTGTGCGTATGCGTGTGTTGGATTTTGTGACTTGGTGGTGCGGTGAGAGTGGGCGCGTGAGAGTGAGCGTGGGCGTGTGGAGGAGCGTGTTGGCGTGAGAGTGAGCGTGTGCGGGTGAGAGTTCGCGGGGTTGTAGCCGTGAGAGTGACGCGCGGGAGAGTGAGCGCTTTTGGTTGCCGTGAGAGTGAGCGCGTGCGAGTGAGATTGCCGTGAGAGCGCTGCCTGTGAGAGTGAGCGCCGTGAGCGTGAGCGCCGAGCTTTTGTGAGCGTGTGCGCGTGAGAGTGAGCGTGTGCGCGTGAGAGTGAGCGCGTGAGAGTGAGCGCGTGAGAAAGTGTGTGTGTGAGAGAGAGAGAGTGAGAGTGAGAGAGAGAGAGTGAAGACGCGTGAGAGGAGCGTGGAGCGCTGAGGCGTGTGAGAGGAGGTTGCGGGTGTGAGTGAGCGAGTGTGTGCGTGTGAGTGTGTGAGTGTATGTGTGAGTGTGTGAGTGAGTGCACCGAGTGGTTGTGTGTGTGTGTTTGTGTGTGGGTGCGTGTGTGTGTGTGCGTGTGAGTGTGTGCGTGTGAGTGAGAGTGTGAGTGTGAGTGAGCGAGCGTGTGTGAGCGAGCGTGTGTGTGTGCCGATGCCTGAGAGTGCGTGTGTGCGAGCGAGCGGGCTGTGTGCGACGAGCCGTGCGTGTGTGCGAGCGAGCGTTGTGCGTGTGCGAGAGGAGTTGGGTTTTGCGAGCGAGCGTGTGTGGAGCGTGTGTGTGTGCGAGCGAGCTTGGTGTGAGCCGAGCGGTGTGTGAGCGAGAGGTGTGTGTGAGCGTGCGGGTGTGAGAGCGAGCGTGTGGGTGGGTGGGACGAGTGAGCGTGTGGGTGTGTGTGTGGGTGTGAGTGAGCGTGTGTGAGTGAGTGAGAGAGTGTGTGAGTGTGTGTGTGTGTGCGTGTGGGAGTGAGTGTGTGTGTGTGTGAGAGTGACGTGTGGTGTGGTGGTGAGTGAGCCGTGTGCGTGTGAGCGTGAGCGTGGGTGTGCGTGTGCGTGTGAGAGTGAGCTGTGCATGTGTGTGGAGCGTGAGCGTGTGATGTGTGGAGAGTGAGAGTGAGAGTGAGCGGTGTGTGTGTGTGTGAGATTGAGCGTGGTAGTGAGAGTGAGCGTGTGTGTGAGAGTTGGGGGGGGGTGGGAGCGTGGTGAGAGTGAGCGTGTGTGAGAGTGGCGTGTGGAGAGTGAGCGTGTGTGAGGAGTGAGCGTGTGTCGTGTGAGAGTGAGCGGGTGGGAGAGTGTGCGTGTGTGTGAGTGTGAGCGTGTGTGAGAGTGAGCGTGTGTTAGAGTGAGCGTGTGTGTGTGTGTGGGTGCGTGTGTGTGTGTGTGTGTTTGTGTGTGTGTGTGAGTGGGTGTGTGAGAGTGAGTGTGTGTGTGTGTGTGTGTGTGTGTGAGAGTGAGTGAGAGTGTGTGTGTGTGGGAGAGAGATAGTGAGGGAGTGTGGGTGTGAGAGTGAGTGTGTGTGTGGGGGTGTGTGTGAGAGTGAGTGAGTGAGAGTGGGTGTGCGTGTAGAGTGAGGTGGTGTGAGATGTGTGTGTGTGTGTGGGTGAGGGTGTGTGTGTGAGTGAGTGTGAGGTGTGTGTGAGTGATGTGTGTGTGAGTGAGAGGTGTGTGAGTGATGTGTGTGTGAGATGTGTGTGAGTGATGTGTGTGTGAGTGAGTGAGTGAGTCTGTGAGTGAGTGTGTGTGAGAGTGAGTGTGTGTGTGAGAGTGAGTGAATGAGAGAGAGTGTGTGAGAGTGAGTGAGTGTGTGAGCGAGTGAGTGAGTGTGTGAGAGTGAGTGAGGGTGTGTGTGTGAGTGTGAGTGCCTTCGACTTTTTTTCTTTTTTTTTTGGGTGGGGGCGAGTGTGTGTGTGGAGAGTGATGTGTGTGTGTGTGTGTGTGAGAGTTGTGTGTGTGTGTGTGTGTGAGTTAGAGTGAGTGAGTGTGTGTGTTAGAGTGAGTGAGTGAGTGTGTGCGTGAGAGTGAGTGAGTGAGTGTGGTGTGAGAGTGAGGAGTGAGGTGTGTGTGAGAGTGAGTGAGGGGTGAGTGAGTGAGTGAGTGAGTGAAAGTGTGAGAGGAGTGTGGTGCATGGTGAGAGTGAGGGTGCGTGCGTGCGTGTGAGAGGGGTGTGCTGTGCGTGCGTGGTGGAGAGTGCAGTGGGCTGTGCGTGGCGTGTGAGAGGGATTGTGCGTGCGTGCGTGTTGAGAGTGAGTGTGAGTGCGTGCGTGTGAGAGTTGAGTGTGCGTGCGTGCGGGTAGAGCGTGAAAAAAGTGTTTTTTGGGCGTGGGGGGCGTGCTGTGAGTGGTGTGAGAGTGAGGCGTGTGAGAGTGCGTGCGTGGAGAGTGGAGTGTGCGTGTGCGTGAGAGGTGTGTGCGTGTGCGTGAGAGTGAGTGGTGTGTGAGAGTGAGTGTGTGCGTGTGCGTGTGCGTGAGTGAGTGAGTGAGTGCGGTGTGTGAGTGAGGAGTGGTGAGTGTGTGAGAGGGAGTGTGTGGTGTGTGTGTGTGAGCGGTGTGGGTTGGGGTGAGAGGTCGTGTGGTGGTGAGAGTGAGTGTGTGTTTTGTGTGTGTGTGTGTGGTGTGTGTGTGAGAGTGAGTGTGTGGTGTGTGTGTGAGAGTGAGGTGTGTGTGTGTGTGTGTGAGGTGGTGTGTGTGTGTGTGTGAGAGTGGGGTGTGTGTGTGAGAGAGAGTGTGAGTGTGTGTGTGAGTGAGTGAGTGGGTGAGAGTGAGTGAGTGTGTGAGTGATTGAGTGATTGAGTGAGTGAGTGAGTGTGTGTGTGTGTGACTGTGTGTGTGGGTGTGAGAGAGTGTGTTTGAGTGAGTGAAGTGTGTGTGTGTGTGAGAGAGTGAGTGTGTGTGTGTGTGTGAGAGAGTGTCTTTTATTTTTAAAAATTTAAACAGAAATATTTTAAACTCAATGCTCAATGCGCTCAAGTTTTTAGTTGTCAGTGTGTGGAAGCAAACCGTACAGGGCTTTAGAAATTAAGAGTATTTAATATATTAAAAAAAAAAAAAAAAAAAAAAAAAAAAAAAAAAAAAAAAAAAAAAAAAAAAAAAACAAAAAGGTCATCTTGGGATATATTTTTTTAAGGGATACATTTATTTGTAATACAGGTGATTATTATTTTTTTTTCCCCCCACTGTTTCATATTACCAGCAGGCTATTTTTAGTATATAACCTGTAGCATTGCAGTATATAAGTAATATTGCTAAACGCCTTGGGTTTTTTCCACCCGTTTCCTCACTTGTCTTGTTTCTTTCTTTTGTGTTTTTCCTCTCAATTAGAAAAGACCAACAACCTGCTCTTCAATGGGACCAAAGCCGTGATGGGTCGAATCTGGAAGTCCGACGCACTTGTGTCCGATCCGGCCGCTGTATCTCCGGCTCCTGGACATCAGACGCTTCTCAAAGGACAGACACGCATCGGGCTGGACGGACGGTTCAGCGAGCAGACGCTGCTCAGGGAATCCATAGAGGCAGCGCAGAGCAGGATGTGAGCGTTCAGTGTGAAATAAAGCAAGAAGCCGTGGTTTACAGTGACTTTATAACAGCTCAGGGGCGTTGTTAGGTACGGCACTATACAATTAAAAAAAGAAAATATAGCAATTATAAGTTTGTTTACTGTAAAGATAATGTAGTATACCATTTTTATTTTATATAAAATATTGCGCACTAAAATTGCTATAAAATCAAAGCCATATGTCTAACCAAGTTATGTTCCACATTTGAAGTTTATATCACCAAAAGTTGTGGTTCTTGTGAGATTTTGTTTGGGCGCTATACCAGAAATAACCTCGGGGTTACACCCAAAGTTATATATTTTTTTGTTTTGATGCAGTTTTGTGTCTGAAATCAATCATTTTCTGTCACTGTATCACTTCTATTACCAAATATGGAACCTTGACTGTCAGATATTTCCAACGATGTGTG
Organism: Sinocyclocheilus anophthalmus; assembly: GCA_018155175.1. Taxonomy (NCBI): domain Eukaryota; kingdom Metazoa; phylum Chordata; class Actinopteri; order Cypriniformes; family Cyprinidae; genus Sinocyclocheilus; species Sinocyclocheilus anophthalmus. Next base: position 5,296 of record JADLZN010006944.1, on the reverse strand, counting down.
TTTTAAGATTACAAAAATAATTTGTTAAAACACAAGCCACTAAATAACATTTTATTTATATATATATATGTGTATGTTTTAATATCTTTATTAAATCCCTGAAAGTGTGACTTTTATCAGAGGGTGAGTATTTGTTGAAGTCTTCGTTTTCTCTCTTAATTAGCATAAAACCCCCACAAACACGGTTCCTCTCTGAATATGAGCCAGATTACAACGATTTGTTCAATTCTCAGCCCATTTTCACTTGTAGAACATTATAAACCTAATCCTGGATTCAAGGTCTGAATTATGGCTGATGACAGAAATAAGTCTTCTGCTGCATCTGTAGGTGATTTACGGCATCTAAACTGCTACAAAAAAAGCTTATTTTTCTAATTTTGTGAAGTTAAATTGAATATTTGGTCAATTTGTTTCATTTGTAGATTGTAAATTAAGTGTGGGACGTTTTAAATACCTTTTTGGCATTAAAATTAAACTTGACATTTGACTGCTTTTATTTTGATAAGTTACGCATCATTTGAAATCATTCTTATTTTGTGAAAATTACATGGAAATATATATTTTTTTATATTAAAAAGGCCTGTGAAATCAAGCACGGACAGTAAAACAGCCATAACATACAGATTACAGAATGTTTTACAGTCTTTTAATAACAAAACACATGTTGAGTGCATTTCAAGCAGAGGTTCATCCAGAAACGAGTAAATAAAACTATTTCGTCACCTCATTAAATCCAAACCGTTTGACTAGTTACTGTTCCATTCTTCACAATATAAGTTGTGTACGGAGTCATGTTTGGGATTACTTGAGGCTAAATGATTGTGGTTGTGTTCAGACTGTCCTTTAATCAACACTGACGATGTTTTGTGCTCTCTTGAGCTGCGGTGACTCTGTGTGAGCTGCTGTAGTAGCTCTGTGTCTGCGTGTGTCGTCAGGTTGTGCAGCGGCTCCTTCAGCGTGTTGTGTGTGTCAGAGGGTCTCGGGTGGGTGCTAGTCAGAGGGTTCGGGTTAGCGTGGGGTATAGAAGGTGATATCCGGGCGAGCCGTTCCAGCCAGTGGGCAGCGTGTATCCGGCAGTCTTTGCAAAATCAGGCCTTTTCTCCCGAAACGCTTGCTGTCCCTGTGCACACGTCACCGAGTGAGTCGAACAACATTAAATGCTGCTTTGGACTCTTTAATGGAATAGTTAACCCAGGAATTGTGAAAATGTGCTTCGACCTCAAGCGGTTTGAGATTTAGGTGAGTTTGTCTTCATCAGATTTGGGAAATGGAGCATTGCATCAGGTCTCAGGCAACGGATGCTCTTGCAGGTGAATGGTGTGCCGTCAGAATGAGAGTCCAACCAGCTGAAAAAAATTCATACAATACTAATCCACAGGCACTCCAGTACATCAGTTAACAATGGTGAGACAATAAAGCTGAGACAAATCAGTATTAAGTGTTTTTAACTTAAATTATTGTCATTTGTTCACAATCTATAATAACTCTTCCTCAGTGAAAAGTCCACAAAATTGCCAAGCCACATTATTTGTTTAGAGATGTTTTAAACGTCTGCTTTGATCTGTGCAGATTTTCTCTCCCTGATTGAACACAGCAACACTGATCACTGGAGGGGAAGCATGGATTTGTTTCAGCTTTTGTTTTCTCCAGATGTTAACTGATGGACTGGGGTGCTGTGGATTATTGTGATGTTTTTGTCAGCTGTTTGGACACTCATTCTGACAGCACCCATTCACTACAAAGAGGATCCATTGATGAGCAAGAGATGTAATGCTAAATTTCAACAAACTCATCTATATCTTGGATGATCTGAGGGTGAGCACCATTGTCAGCACATTTTGAAGTATTCCTTTAAAGCGAAGCTCATATGCATGTTTGGGATGTTTAGTTTTGGATTTGCATGCTATACCAACAAACATGCACGATGCATAACTTTACTGTATTAGATCTGTAGTTTGTTTTTCTTCTGAACCCTCGTCTGTCTGTTCTCTGTGCTCAGTTACAGTGAGCGTTATGAGCGCGTCCTCTGCTGTGGCTGTTCATCCTGATGGCACTGATCAGATCAGACGACTGATGACCGTTACGCCAGACAGGATTAATGCATTACCAATTAAATGTAAATGAGATTATTTTATATATGCTTGCCTTGTTTCTTGCTCTTTCCCTCCTTTTATGTACAAACTCCTATGATTTATTGAAATAAATACTTGACATTAATACTTTCATTGTGTGTGAGAGAAATATTTATTTATTTCCGGATGGATTTAATGTAATTTGTACATGTATCCCACTCTTCTTGCCCCTTATTTTTTTTATTTATTATATATTATCTATAATAGGTCTGGATATCAGAGAGGATATTATATATGTATGTGTGTATAGATATTATATATATTATTTCTATATATATATTATATATTATAGTGTATATATCCATCATTGTAATCTCTTGAGATCAGACCCATTTATTAATGTTATTAATATATATATAAAATAAGCGTGCAAGAAGAGGGGGATAAAGTACAATTATGAATTACATGAAATCCATCCATAAATTTCAAACAGGTTTTTAATCTCTTAAAACTAGATTTGATCAAGTGGTATTTACTAGATGTTGCATGGGTCATACGAGACTGACTCGTGCATTTTTGCTTAAAAGTAAAGACCCTACTCGATGCATGTTCTGCAAGATTCCCCTTTCTGTCAAACATATTTTATTGGACTGTCCCGCTTTTAATGCATGTAGAAAACTCTTTTATGAAGTGAATTCACTTACAGTTTAGTATAATTTTGCCAGAAAAAGTTTTTATCATAAGTTAATGTAAAAAATCTTGTGTAATATAACTTGTTTGTTTGCTGGTTTTTATTGTATTTGTTATATTGTAAATTTTTTTTTTAAAATGGTTTTTGCCATGAAAATAGCCTAAGGTCCTGACATGGCATTAAATTAAAAATATATATATATATACATGCATATATACATTAGAGCTCATTGTTGGGTGTTTTAAGAGTGGTGTGATCAGGTTTGTCACTAGAGGGCAGCACCTGAATATAATACTTCATTAGTTTCTCACTGAACAGCTGTCTCTCTCAGGATTACATTCACTGTCTCCTAGCAAAACTTGAATCATTAAAACCATAAATAAACCAAGTTCTCGAACACTAGTTTTTCTATTCTATCTACTTGTTTGTATGATGGTGCTTTTTCTTTTAGAATGACGTGGAAGTCTAACAGTTGTTTAAAGTCAATGCAACAATTAATCAGACTTTAAATGATACTGGAACCGGAGGTCTGATGCTCCTGTAACACTTCGGGACACTGAAGTCAGACTTCTGTGTAAATTGGGAACTTTAAGCTCAATCAGACACTGAACCGTCATACACAACTACTTCTGGCTTGGAGCAACTGTGCTGTTTCATGCATTAAAGAACCATAGTGTAACCATGGTACCGTAGTCTTTCATATTAGGGTTTAGTTGTTACTGAAAAATCTCTTCTGCTCAGCAAGGCTTATTTAAATTGATCAAATACAGTAAAAAAAAATATTGCAATATTATTTAAAATAGCCATTTTATACTGTATGTAAATGTTAAAATATAATGTATTTCTGTGATGTGCAGCTGTATTTCAGCATCATTCCTCCAGTCTTCAGGTTCACATGATCCTTCACAAATCATTATAATATGCAGATGTCCTGCTCAAGAAACATTTCTTCTTATTAGCAATGTTGACAACAGTTGTGGCTGCAACAAATTTTTTGGGAAACCGTGATGGCATTAATTTTTTACAGGATTAACAGATACAAAGTTCAAAAGAACAGCGTTTATTTGAAATAGAAATATTTTTCGACCGCTATAAATGTCTTTACTGTCACTTTTGATCAGTTCAGTGCATCCTTGAAAAAAAAACAATCTTACTGACCCCAAACCTTAATGGCATTGAATGTTTGAAGGTTATTGTCCATACAAGTTGACTTTAAAGAATACGAACAGTAGGTAAATAAGAGCAGACAGCTCCTTTACTGCACAGATCTGTTTGTTTTTGGGTATATGACAAAAGTTCCTCTAATATGTGGTAGTTCATGATATTTTAATATTGCATTCTTTACATGCTCTCGGGGGGGGGGGGGTATAAACACGCAGCTCGAAATGCGGACATTGTCAGGCGGCACACCCAAATCAAACACGTGCCTGTAATTCTACATAATGATGCAAATTTGGGTCTGTTCCCCACAGAAAGCATCATATGACTTTAGAAGACGTTGAATGTAGCAGACTAGTTGTATGAACTACTGTTATGAAACTTTTACATCCTTTTTGAAGCTTGGAAACTTTCATTTCGTAATTGTGTGGAAGATCGACACTGACTTCAGCATCTCCACAGATGTATGAAGGTGAGTAAATGATGACGTGATCTTTTAATATAGATCATGATATTAAGGGCAGGAGTCTTCATGCATGCTGTGGAGATGGAAAAGCAATTAGATGTTCCTGACACTCCTCCGGTTCTTTTGTGTGTGTGCTCCTCTGCAGCTGTCCAGACTTTCATCACAAGCATTTTACTGTAAAAGGTCACAGCCGTGACTTCCGAGGCGGCTCCTTTTTCCCAGAGCCACATGCCAGGGACCCCCGAAGTCCTGCCGGGCCCCGCTGACTCCTGGACGCACTTAAGTCCAGGCGTGTGGCTCTGCATCACCCCCCATTTGTACAGAGCAGCTGTGCGCAGACACACAGCCGGCTGCGGTGATGCGGCTGCTATAAATACGTGTGCGTGTAGTGAAAGAGTGACAGCTGTGCACTGGACTCTGCTCCTCCAGCAGCTCACGCTTCATATGGGACAAGGACATGCTACTGAAATCCCCCTTCTTATAGTCAACTTTTGATTTCCATGAGTTTTTCAAACATAGTCAGTTTGCTATGCATAATTTCACGATTCAATGATGTTCTATGTGGTTGTTGACAAAAGAAGGCATTTTGTAGCTGTTCTGAGTGGTTGCTAGGGTTTTTGAGTGGTTGCCAGGGTGTTCTAGGTGGTTGTTGACAAGTATCATATTGTGTAATCGCTCAGTCAGTGTTTCAACTGTGGAAAGACAAAAGAATGCATTTTGTAGCTGTTCTGATTGGTTGCTAGGGTGTTGCTAGGGCTTTCAGAGTAGCTGTTGATAAAAGAATGCATTTTGTAGCTGTTCGATGGTTGCTAGGGTGGTTGCTAGGGCTTTCCGAGTGGCTGTTTATAAAAGAATGCATTTTGTAGCTGTTCTGATTGGTTGCTAGCATGTTGCTAGGGCTTTCTGAGT
>JADLZN010006943.1:0-21035 GCA_018155175.1 Sinocyclocheilus anophthalmus | reverse complement strand
TTATTGTAAATAAACTGCATCATTTACACAGCAAGAAGGCAAACACAGATTAAACTGAGCATGAACTGTCTGGATCAGACTGATCTGATGTGGTGTAGGGCTGTCAAAATGGCTGAAAAAAAAAATTTGAATTTTGTACTTAAATATTATAAAAAATTTGAATTATATTCGAATTTAAAACGCATAATTTCAGTTAGGGTGAAGAAAAACATTTGGCTTCTCTCCTGAGGCCACAAGATGGCGCATCGAGCAAAATATTACTAATGCACGCTTATATATCTGTGAAAAAAGTGCATAATGTTTAAAATAATGTTTATAAACCAATTAAAATTAAGTTGCTTAAACAACTATAAACAAAACAGCATCATGTATGTATGCATAGTTTAATACAAAGGGCGGAAAGCCAATAACACAGAGTACATTTTTCATTTAAAAACATGAGATGAAAAAAACCCACCATAAAGTCTCGAATATGTTTTTTCAAAGTTAACCTTGCATTAATTTTACATGGCTTTCTAAAAATGCGGCTCTCTTGTGCAAGACGCAAGTGCAACGGTGATAGATGTCCCTCTAGAAAATGCGTGAAATATGTGTTCTGTGTGAACTGCTTGGTTTCAGTTTTGACGTAAACAAGATTTTCTCCGCATTGATGTTCTCTTTTCCGCTATATTTGTAATGAACATTGCAGCAGCGCCGCATCTAGTGGCTTCAACTGGATAGGCTAACAAAAACATTATGCAACGACACATCTCCTGAGCCACTGATAAGGCTGCCTCCTTAACACACAACTAAAATGTGGATCTTTATTTTAAATTCGACGAATATTCAAAAAAAATTTTTGACAGCCCTATTGTGTATGTCTGTGTGGTAGTGCTAATAATGCTCTTTTCTCTGGGGTTTCAAGATGGCATCAGGGTGGGGGGTGAAGGGTGTGTGTGGTGTTTCTGTCAGGGTGTGCAGGCTGGAGTATTCCTGCTCATAGTCTTTCCTCTAGTCTGAAAGCCGCCTGCAGGCAGTGTGTCGTTTAGGCTGCAGGGAACACGCAGACTTCACCCAGAGAGTCATCAAACAGCAAGATGCCCGTCATCATCGACTTCACCGGCGACAGTACGTACAAGAAACTGGATGCGATCACCAGTCAGCCTCCTTAAATGCACTGACAAACATGATCAGAACTCTGTCGATGGCGGGCCTTCTGTCTTGATTGAGCAGTTGTTTATCCCGTCAAGCTCTTTTAGTGTGATTGTAAAACATCTAGCTTCAGCTGGAGATCTCGTGTCGAACTCTTGTACTGAGTTTGATCAGTTAAAGGTCAGAATAACTGCGTAATATTTCCAGATGAACACTTGCTGGATTGAAGCAGCTCAGCTTTACTTGATTCTCCATTTTTTCAATCATCATTAGAGTTCAAATCTGATCAATCAGGAATTGGGAAGGAGGGGGGGGGGGCGTTTTGTTTCCGAAAGATTCACCTTCACTGTTCCTCAGCGGAGGCTCCAGAACATCTCACATCTTCTGAGGAGCATTTATTTCTTCAGCTCTCAATCACTGCATTATATGTTCGGATCATTTCAATCTCATCTTACTGAGAATGGAGATATAGAGTGACGACTGATATTAATAGCATTTTATGTCAGTATCTGCTCTACACTGTTAGAAAGATCTCACTGATTTACATTACAAGCCTCAGAATTTATTCTTTTTTTGATCATATAAATATCAGCATCTCCACCAAATTGCATATTTTTGCACAGTTTGGGCCTCTGAATAAAACTGAAGTGTTTTTTCCTCCATATTCTCACTATATCATACTATATGAGCCATAAAAGCAATCAATTATGATACTCAACAAAAAAAAACAGAGAGAGTTTTAGACATTTATATATTTTCAATAAATTGTTCAATATTATAAAAATAAAAAAAGTCAAATTATTTTTCTATATGTCAGGCTATATGGTGTTAAATCACTCAAATACTTAATATTAATATACACTATGATGAGCATTATTTTTTTTACATTTCTGTATGAGATATCAAATGTTTTTTATAGTAAGGCACCATTTGTTCAGATTGTAAAATGTCACGTGGTGCGTCATAAAAAACACTTATATTTGTAAATTAATAATTCATAATATTTACGAATAAAAATACTTATTCAAGACTCAAGATTGAAAAATGTCAAATAAAACGAATGATTCACATGTGCACAGGATGGTTGCACCACATGATATTGAACATTTGTTTAAAGCAGCAGGTGTTGTGTGTTATAAATCGAGCGCTGTGTTTGTTGTGGCTCAGAGTTCACAGCAGTGGGATTGTAGTCCTCTGGTTCTGCAGTGGGTTTTCTTGGGACGCGGCAGCAGTGAGACTGAATCAGCCGTGTGTTTGTGTTGCAGGTGGTGTGGTCCCTGTAAGATCCTCGGCCCGCGGCTGGAAAAGGCCATCGCCAAACAGAAGGGTCGAGTCGCCATGGCCAAAGTCGACATCGATGAACACACAGACCTCGCCATCGAGTACGGGGTACGACACAGGCCTGTCAACTACAGTTATTACAACAGATAGTGGTAATATAGAAAAACTTCACATTAACAAAAACGGGCGTAAAATGTTGTTTGGCAATTAACTTGGATCAATTTGACCGGATTTTATTGTGTGTTTTTGCGTTGTTATGATGTGTTTTTGGCAAATAAAACTTAGTGGAAAGAAATAAAACTAAAACTGAAAAAAAAAAAGGTTAACCTACATGGTAATATTTAAAAACGCCAGAAACTAATACAGGTGACAAAAGCACACATCAAAATTGCAGTAAATTAAACTAAAATGAAAATTAAATGGAAAACATAAAATTAAAAGTTTATTTAAATTATTTAAACAAAAAGCTATAATATTATATGTTGTTACAAAAAAATAAAAAATACAAGAACCGCATTGCTTTTTAGACATACAAACATAAGATCTTTAAACAATACCCATCAGGTCATTTGTACAACGTTCAGTTTAATATTAATGTGGCGAAGCAAGCCCTATGAGGGGTTTATCTTGTGTAATGTTTAATTTAGTTTTATATGAAAACTATAACATAAATCTCAATTATAAACTAAAATCAAAAATGTATAGACATATTTAAAAAAAAAATAATAAATGACAAAGTCACACAACAAAATTATCACTTAACTAATGTCAATAGTATTATAATAATAAAAACCTAAATAAAATATAATTTAATATATGTGTGTGTGACTGTTTTTGTGTGTGTGTGTGTGTGTGTGAGCGTTTTTGTGACAAATGAGGACTTAAATGTGTATAATGACAAAGGTATGAGGTTGAAGGTGACTTTTCAGGACATTACCCAATGTCCCCACTTTTCAAAACGCATATAAATCACAAAGAATGGGGTGTATTGAACATCTGAAATAGCACAAAGTCTCCTGTAAGGGGTAGGTGTGGGGGTTAGGGTTGGTGTAGGGCAATAGAATATACGGTCTGTACAGTAGAAAAGCCTATGGGTTGTCCCCACTTTTCACAAAAACAAACTGTGTGTGTGTGTTTTGTGTGTGTGTGAGTGTGTGTGTGTGGGTGTCTGTGTGTGTGTGTGAGTGAGTGTATGAGTGTGTGAGTGTGTGTGTGTGTGTGAGTGTGGTGTGACTGTGTTGTAGTGTGTGTGTGTGTGAGGCTGTGTGGTGAGACTGTGTTTGTGTGTGATACAAATAATATGATCATAAAATAATGAATGATAAAAATTATAGAACTAGTTTTATTGACAGAAATAAAAATGACAAACACCAAAAATGGCCTAACACGTAAATAAAAAGTTACATTAAAAACATCACAGCAATTAAAAAATACAGGAATTCCAAAGTCCTTAATAAAAGCAGCGTCTCGGATACTAGTAACCTTTTCAGCAAGTCAATATTTCTGATTGTTTTTGACCGGTCAGTTACTCCTAACGTCATCGGGCACGCCAAAGAATCAGACCAGAAAATCTTCAGGCAGATCCCTCCTGTTTATAGGGATCTATTGTTCCTATGTGCTGTACCGGTGCTCGCGGTTCCCAACGGTGATCGCCAGCGCGGCGGCGCTGTATCGACCAGTTCGATGGGCATCAAAGATGAAGACACTGCCCCTGGATTCTTTCTTGGGCCGATGGACAGGCTGATTGAATAGTGAAGCTGTCATATCACTGCCCCCTCTAGCCCGCCCACCTCCCGTGGGAACTCACTACATTTAATTAAACATACACAGGACAAACCTGCGTCCCGGACGGGATTCTCCATCTCTCCGCTTCTGATTAAATGTGGGTGTGTCCAATATGTGTTTTAGAGGGTCTGGGCGGGGCTCTCTGTTTTACGCGCTGGGGAAAAAAGGTTTGTCCAAAGTGTTCTGGGATATGTCCTGTAGCTTCGCCTGTTACTTTGACTTTGGGGAGAACTGAAGGATCGATGGTTCGGCTTGCACAGTCCTCATCCGCTCCACCTCGGGGGCACTTTCCCTCGTCCGCTGTTTTCACCAACACATGAATGCCCTACTAATGGTGAAAGTGTGTGATAGGGATGGGGACAAAGTTCGGATCATTTTACCGACTCTTGACATTTGAGTATAGTAGCAAAAGACCATGACGATATCTTTTTTCGAGTAGATCATTCCGTTCATTTCAGAAACACTAATTCAAATGTTACGTGTACTCCCCTAAACGTTACTACTTCGCAACACAGTGATCACATAGCATCATTCAATACAAAAGTGCTATAGCAACAGGAAAAGATGAATCATTGTTACCTGGGTCTTCAGTCTAGATTAGCTCACCTAACCTTCGTATCGACAAGTCTTTCAGGGTTGAGTCTTCGTTCATCAGGTGAACAGCCCATAAACTTAAGTCAACGGCAGTCTGGCCGTGGAAAAGAGACATTGATTAGTTCATTCTCAGAGTCGCGTGGGTTCTGAGTCGTTCGTCATCACGTGAAAGCCTCCCCATAAAATTACCTCAAGCAGTCTGAGCCGGAAAAGAGAATTGATTAGTTATCCTCGAGTCTTCGGGTTTGAGTGTTCGTTCAATCAGGTGGACAGCCCCTATGCTTAAACCAATGCAGTCTGAGCAGGATAGAGAATTGATTCGTTCATCTATGGGTCGTCGGGTTGAGTCATTCGTTCATCACGTGACAGCCTTATAAGCTTTAACCAATGCAGTCTGAGGCGGAAAGAGAATTGATTAGTTCATCTATCGAGTCTTCGACTCATTCGTTCTTCTTTGTCACGTCGATGACGTGACAGCATTTGATAGAGCAAATCTAGTAATTACAAGTCCTCTACAAACTTGGGCCATATTATTATTATATTATCATCATTATTATAATTATTACTTACACTTACAGTTACGTGATGCGTTTCTGGTCTCAAATTGTAGATTTTTACTTCTTACAGTTTATAAATGTGTGAATTTCTGTCATGATGGTTCTTTTACATAACACTGAATGTTGTAACAAAGGAAACAAAGAGTTGGTTCCGGCCAGACTGTGTTGGTTTCAAACTGGGGCTGTCCACGTGATGATCGAAATGACTCGGAAAAACCGAAGACAGAAACAGGTGAACTATTGGACTAAATGTCCCAAGTACACCCGAAGAACTAATATGATGTTGCGCACACAATGCGCGAGCTGAACGAATCACTGCCTCGGACGACTCGTTCTTCCCGAGTCACATTAAAGATTCGTTCAAAATTAACGAATCGTTCAAGAACGACCCAACACTAGTGTGTGACGATCACTGCGTGCTTGTTTCTGTTCGACTTTCTCTCTTTTCTTTGGATCTGACTGTGAATTTCGTGCAGGATGCATGGGATTGATAATGCTTTTGTTTAGATTGCAACTCATATAAACTAATTTAAACAACTAGTCAAATGAAATTATGAATAAAGCAACTGTACTGTATTTAACTCACAGCTGTTGACTGGTGTTTCATATTCTGGTATTCTTGTTTTAAATACAAATTTGGGCGCCGTAAAAACGACATTTATTTAGTAGGGATGCATTAAATGTATCAAAAGAGACAGTTAAGATGTTTATAATGCATCAAAATATTTCTATTTCAAATAAATGCTGTTCTTTCGAACCTTTTGTTCATCAAAAAATCCTGAAAAATAAGATGTATCACAGTCTCCACAATACTATTAAGCAGCAACACATTTTAAACATTGATAATAATAAGGCAAATCAGGGTCTTATAGTCTTAATAAAACAATTTAAAAATCATTTTCCAACTTGAAATTAAAATAAAAGGGTATGATGTATTGCAAATAGTTCCCGGGAAAATCTGTTTAGTTTAACGAAAACAAAAATTAAAACATTAGTTAACAAAAATAAATAAATAAAAATAATAAAAATTATAGACATATTAAAAAAATATTAAAAATGTCACCAAAAACAAAATTTATGACAACCCTTATTACCAAATTTAAAATGAAAAAGAAAATATCAAAATGCAAACCAATTCGAACTATTAATAATAAACTGCAATAGTTAATAAGATACTAAAAAGAAAACTGCAGCAAAATCAGCATATTATATGTAGGAGTAATGGCTGAAAATACAGATTTATCACAGAAATAAATTACATTTTAAAATATAATCACATAGAAAACAGTTATATTAAATTGTAATATTTCACAACTATTGTTTTTACTATAAAATTCCTGTAAGTTTGTCCAGCGTGTGGCACACTTGAGAGTGCTTACAGTTTTCTGTGGGATTACCTACAAAACTGGGACAAATGACTAACGATGTTGCGCATTAATTAAACATTATATTATATATATATATAAACACACGGGGATCACGGTTTCATTAGGGGGGGGTCCTTTAATCCCATATGGGAAGTCCGGGACCGCCCTCAAGTTTTTTCGGTCTGTGTTTGGGAGAGCATACCTGCAGCTAAAACCAGCCTAAGCTTCTTAGCTGGTGATCCAGCCTGGTCATAACTGGTTTGCAGGCTTGTTTTAGTGGGGGTTTGACCAATTCTTTAGCTGGTCAGGCTGGGAAACCAGTTAAAACCAGCTAAGACCAGTCAGCTGGTTTTGTTTTTTCAGCAGGGGTGTGAGGCTCTGTAGAGGTGGATCTTGTTTTAGTTCAGCCTGAGGCTCTTTTTAACTAAAGAATTAGTAACCTAAATGAGCACTGTGGGACTCATTCACCTCCCCGTCTGTCATGCAGACATGAGAGAGAGCTGCGTGTCTCAAACAGGTTGCGTTTAGGCACCTAAACTATTTTCATATTGCAGTGCAGTGATTTCACTATACATGCAATTCAGCAGGTGTGTTTAAAGGGTTAAGCTGGAAGTAGCTGGTTTTACTAAGACCTGAGCAACTAAGACCAGCCTGAGCAGCTAAAGATCAGCTAAGGCCAGTCTGACCAGCTAAGATCAGCTAAGGCCAGTCTGACCAGCTAAGATCAGCTAAGGCCAGCCTGACCAGCTAAGATCAGCTAAGACCAGCCTGACCAGCTAAGATCAGCGAAGACCAGCCTGATCAGCTAAGACCAGCCTGACCAGCTAAGATCAGCTAAGACCAGCCAGACCAGTTAAGATCAGCTAAGGCCAGCCTGACCGGGGGTGCTTAAGATCACGAAGACAGCCCTGATCAGCTAATACCAGCCACTGACCAGCTAATATCAGCTAAGGCCAGCCTGATCAACTAAGACCCGCTGACAGCTACGTGCCAGCCTGACCAGCTAAGATCACTAGACACCACACCCTCCAGACATTTAAGATCCTAGCCAGCCGGACAGCCTGACCAGCTAAGATCAGCTAAGGCCAGCCTGACCAGCTAAGATCAGCTAAGGCCAGTCTGACCAGCTAAGATCAGCTAAGGCCAGCCTGACCAGCTAAGATCAGCTAAGACCAGCCTGAGCAGCTAAGACCAGCTAAGGCCAGCTTGACCAGCTAAGATCAGCTAAGACCAGCCTGACCAGCTAGATCAGACTAAGGCCAGTCCTGACCGCTAAGATCATACTAGCCATCCGTGACCTCTAATATCAGCCGAACCAGCTAAGGAGTGGCCAAACCCCTCTAGGAAACCGAGCCTGCCTACCAGTTATGTAGCTCACGGGTGCCTAACCAGCTAAAAACCATCCAACCAGCTTAGGCTTGGTTGTTAGTTGGTTTTAAAGGTAAGTCTTTTGATTAGCCTGATCTTTGTCCAATTAGAAGCACTGTAGGCTGTAATAAGTCGATGCTGTCCCTTTAGGGACTGGGAAAGTGTCCGCGTGATTTGGGGAAATGTGCTGCTGAAAGGCGCAATTGTTGCTTACGGCGACCTCGACAAAACAACCGGGCATAAAGTGTGAAAGAATGACGGAAGAGCAACTGTTACACCTCTTCCAGGTTCAACACTATGCACCACACCGTCCACCCCTCCTCCTCTCTCCTCCCTCTCTCTCTCTCTCCCTATCCAAGTCGTCTGTTACCTATAAGGCAAAACTGGACTGGCTGATCAGCGCCGCTGCAGAATTCCTGCGCTCTCGTTTCTTTCACACTCTCCCTTGCTCATATTTAATGACTTTGTCTCAGGCTCTTTGACTTTAAAGCAAAAAAGTGCTTATTTGCGTTGTTCTCGCTAGGCTACACCTCAGATGCTAATGATAAGGCTTTGTGTGTTTATTCAGCTCTAGTTAGTGGAAGACGGCTGTCCCCAGATGTTTGTCTGAAGCTAACCGACACTACAAGACTCGAGCTGCTCGCCTTTGATATGTGCTCTTGTAGTACACTTGTAGTTTCAAATCTGGCCGACTAGCCTTAAAGTGTGCACACTAGTGAGAAAGCAGCAATAAACTACAGCCAAACAGAGCGCTGCAGTGACAATGTTTTTTTGGGGGTTTTTGTAAGTCAACTTGTGTGGTTGGCTAGTTTTTTTTTTGCCCTTTGGCTTTTTTGCGAAGATAAGCTCATTGACCAACAAAGTTTATGATTTTACACACTTCCCCCTTTTTCCACCACATAAGTCTGTATCTGTTTTCATCAAATGAAAGAAATTTGCACTGACTGATCTTAAAATATATCATTGGTTTGTTTTGTCTCAAGATGCACACCAATAATGTTTTTTCTAAGGCATGTTTATGAAAAATTACTTAAATGTCTTAACTGAACTATATCTAAGGCCTAGTCCTGGCTTAAGTTAAGCCCCGTCTGTGAAACCGGGCCTTTGTTTATCATGATAATCTTAAACTTTTTAAAATTTTGAAGCCTAAATAAAATGCTAAATGTGGCTATAATGAAGTACACCACGACTGTATGACTGCAGCGTCACCATCATTAAGCTTCTGACCGCTCTTTCAGTCTTATTTAAAAACATTTCCCCTTATAAGTATGATTATAGACACAATGAGGCTGTGAAAGCAACTTGCATTACAAGTAACATGAGTTACGTAATCAGATTAATTTTTTTCAAGTAACTAGTAAAGTAACGTAAGCCTATTACTTTACTCTGTTTTTCCAATACGTGACTTTAGCTACAGTACCACAAATTTACTTACCTTTTTTATGGACTAAAGAAATATTGCAATGCATTACTTTTAAAAGTAAATGTCCCCAACACTGGCTAAGTAAAAGAGAGTTTCCTGTTTTTTGTTTGATGACCCTTTATGACACCCTGTAGTTCCCCCATTTATGACACTTGTTGGCACCTTTTCAAGGCAAGGAAAAGCTTTTAATATGAAAAATATCTAGTGAAGTGAAAATATCTTGAGCTTTTGTTAACCACAGACCTTATTTCAGGCATTTAACCAAAAACCCATTAAAAAAAAGTGGAAACGCTGCTATTGACCTCAGGACAATGAAAGCAGAAGTGCTAAAACGCAACTCGTTTCCAGCTTTTGGCCTACGTCATCCCTGCAGCACTCTACTGTGAGAGAGTGCAAGTATGTAAAATCATATTTTTTTAAATATTAATGAAATATAATATTTATTTATTGTTGACTACAAATACGTTTTTTTAAATAAATTTTAAAACTTGTGACATTTGTTTTTAGTATTTTAAATAATTATTAGATGCAATATGTCATTTAATCCCTAAATATAAAATTTTTTCTCGCCGATCACGAGTTGTTCCCATTTTGTTCAAATCAGTGTAAATGAAAGACCTTCCTCCAGATACTTTGATGACAAACATCCATACAATGACACATAATTAAATATGTTTAATAAATTTTTATTTAGGGTTGGTCTGTGTGATTTATATTAAACTTCATATATACAGTGGGTACGGAAAGTATACAGACCCCCATAATATTTTTCACTCTTTGTTTATATTGCAGCCATTTGCTAAAATCTTTTAAGTTAATTTTTTTTCCTCCTTAATGTACACACAGCACCCCATTTTGACAGAAAAACCCAGAATTGTTGACATTTTTGCAGATTTTATTTAAAAAAAAAACGGAAATATCACATGGTCCTAAGTATTAAAGACCCTTTGCTGTGACACTCATATAAACTCAGGTGCTGTCCATTTCTTCTGATCATCCTTGCTATGGTTCTACACCTTCATTGAGTCCAGCTGTGTTTGATTATACTGATTGGAAGCCACACACCTGTCTATATAAGACCGTACAGCTCACAGTGCATGTCAGAGCAAGTGAGAATCATGAGGTCAAAGGAACTGCCTAAAGTCTCAGAGACAGAATTGTGGCAAGGCATAGATCTGGCCAAGGTCACAAAAAAAAATTCTGCTGCACTTAAAGTTCCTAAGAGCACAGTCGCCTCCATAATCCTTAAATGGAAGACGTTTGGGATGACCCGAACCCTTCCTAGAGCTGGCCGTCCAAACTGAGCTATTGGGGGAGAAGACCCTTGGTGAGAGAGGTAAAGAAGAACACAAAGATCACTGTTGCTGAGCTCCAGAGATGCAGTCGGGAGATGGTAGAAATTCTTAGAAGTCAACCATCACTGCTGCCCTCACGCATTCGTTTCGCTTTATGGCATAGTGTCCCGACGTAAATGCCTCTCCTTATGCAAGAACACTGAAAAAACCCTGAAGACCCAATATGGTAGAGAATAATTCTCTGTCGGATGATCCAAAAGCTGGACTTTTTGGCCTTAATTCTAAGTGGTATGTGTTGAGAAAACCAGGCACTGCTCATCACCGTCACTGTCCAATACAGTCCCAACAGTGAAGCATGGTGGCAGCATCATGCTGTGGGGGTTTTTTTCAGCTGCAGGGACAGGACGATTGGTTGCAATTGAGGGAAAGATGAATGAGGCCAAGTACAGGATATCCTGGACGAAAACCTTCTCCAGAGGTGCTCAGGACCTCAGACTGGGCCGAAGTTTACCTTCCAACAAGACAATGACCAAAGCACACAGCTAAAATAACGAAGTAGTGGCTTCACAACAACTCTGTGACTGTTCTCGAATGGCCCAACCAGAGCCCTGACTTAAACCCAATTAAGCATCTCTGCAGAGACCTAAAAATGGCTGTCCACCAAACGTTTATCCATCCACCTGACACAAGTGGAGAGGATAACCGGCAAGAGGCTGGCAGAGGATCCCCAAATCCAGGTGTGAAAACTTGTTGCATGTTTCCCAAAAAGACTCATGGCTGTATTAGTTCAAAAGGCTGCTTCTACTAAATACTGAGCAAGGGTCTGAATACTTAGGACCATGTAATATTTAAGTTTTTCTTTTTTAATAAATCTACAAAAATGTCAACAATTCTGTTTTTTTCTGTCAATATTGGGTGCTGTGTGTACATTAATTAGGAAAAAAAATTTACTTAAATGATTTTAGAAAATTGCTACAATATAACAAAGAGTGAAAAATTTAGGGGGTCTGAATACTTTCCGTACCCACTGGATATCTATTTATCTTAACAATATCATAGATTTATTATTTATTTCATTTTATTAGTCATATTAGCAGTCGCTTTGTTCTAAAGCAACTTACAAATGAGGACATAAAACATTCAAACTAACAAAAGAAGCACATATATAGAGTGCAAATGACAGGCTTGTTTACCTAACACTACCGTCGCAAAGTGTATATATATATATATATATAGAGTATATATATATATATATATACACACCAACACACAATAAAAAACATCTATATATTCAATTATATATCTATGCAGTATGATAATATATATAGTATATATATATAGGAATATAACCGATAATCATAAATCTTATTCTATGTTGTATGTAAAAGTAAATAGATGTTAGTCCATGCAGCGTGAGCGTCTGAAATACTAAATAGCACTAATCCAGCTGGTGTTTACAGTAAATATCTATATTTGCATATGCATTATTTGTCATTTAAACAGGCTTTGAATCTGATGCTCTCTTAGCCACACAGTTTTTCTTTTCCATAACAGCCTGTGATGTGTCACAGAGGGTATTTCTAGTGTGAGGGGGGCAGATTTCACAAGAAAGAGGAACTTCTGGAAAACATTCCCGAAGCGAGTGAGTCAACAAGCGTCTTATCACGCTTCCTGCGCGCTCACTGCTCTTGTGTCGATGCTGATGTTTTTAATTATTCCGAGGCTTTGCTTGGAGCCATTTAAGGACAAACACACACACAAACGCGAGCGATGATAACTCATTTAAGGTGGATTAAACTCACAAATAAGTTCTCAAACACACTGTAATGTAAGGTGAGGTCGCTGCAGCACCGGCATTCACAGAGAAAGGCTGTTTGTGTGCCATAATACAGGAACACACCCAGAGCCGGACACACCCAGACCGGGCGGCATACACTGCAGGAGTCGAGCAGGTCAAACCCACGGGAGGAGGAGAAGAAAGAGAGAGAGAGAGAGGTCATAAGTGACCTTATTTGGTAATCTATCTGTCTCTCTCTCACTCTGACTGTCTCACTGCATCTGGCATGTCTCAGTCAGAGACCTTTGACTTTTCGTTTGAAAATCCTGTAGTTGCCCAATCAGGGCTGAGTGAAAGGCCCGAGAGCGGTGTTTGATTTTTCCGACACATCGATTCAGGGCGACTGCAGGCTTCCACAAACATTCCTTACATGCTGATAAAATACTCCCGGCAGGTCTTTCCGTCGTTTTCCCTGGATCCTAATTCCGCATTCCTCGGATACCTCAGTTGAGCGTGCAGCCTGGAGACGCTCCAGCATGCGATCATTCATGCGTGTTTGATCGCTCATAGTTCACAAATCAGACACTGAGAGTCACAAATCACTCAGTGCTTGCTATAGCACACATTCACATTTGCATTTGTATTTTTTTTTTAATCCAAAACAATTTGCAAGTGAGAAATGATCCATTAGTTAATATTCAATTTGAACTGTATACATAAATAATGCACAATACATAATTTGACAATAATGTAATGATGCCATATAACAGAGCAGACAGACAGCTGATCAAGGCTTCCGCGTAGATTTATTTGAGTACTTCTACAGTAAGATGTGCAGATATCGTTCAGGTTTTACGTGTTTGCATGCTTTTATCTTGATTTTTCATGTTTGGGATGTGTTTACAGTTCACATCAGGAAGCAGTTAATCCAGTGAAAATATTCGAATGTAATATAAACAATAAAATTGAAGATAGATAGATAGACAAGAAAAGTCAGATGGCTAGATAGATAGAAGCATTAGATAGATAGATAGAAGATAGAAGATAGAATTGGGACGGAGTTCTTACGGAAACGCGGGGGACCGCTGCCAGTGGGACGCGGAGCCTGGCCGCTCTCATAAAGCAGGCCAGGGCGGGAGAGGGAGCGTGCGCAGCGAGAGCTCGCGTGATGGACAAGCAGCCTGATCGAAGCTGAACCGTGCATCTTGCTCCTAAACAAACGACACACCAAATTGTGGTATCCCCCGTCAGCAAGATATAGTGGGCAGGAGGAAGAACAGCGTTGTAATGCGTCGCGAGCATCGCTTTTCGCATTGTTGGTATATATAGTGAGTGCTTGTGCGGACAGACAAAGAAATAGACAGCAACAATACACAGAGCGCTATCATGAAGGGCAAAAGTGGTTTGCGCACCATGTCCGGAGGATGCGTTTATGCTTTGGTGCTTACGTCACCTGCTCGTGACGTCTCGCGGCGCCGTGGGAAGGAGTGACATGTGCTTCAGAACGCTGAGGTGGAGGTCACGCAAAATCGACTCGATGCAGCTCGAGTTCCTGAAGGGGAACACAAAATTATTTTATTTAGATTTTGTAACAAACCTCAGAAGGCAAGATAAAACTTTAAATCAAGTTTAATTGTATTTACACAGACACAAGTGCAATACAAGGCCAAAAAAAAAAACCTTTAGACAAAGCAAACAAGAGAGTTTAAATACACAGGAGAACCAAAACTAATTCAACATGAACCAATCACAAGGCAAGAATAATCAACGGGACAAATGAGTTAACAATCTAAATCAACATAAAGTAATCACAAGGCAAAACTAATGAACATGAACAAGACTAGTGAACATGAACCAATCACAAGACACTGCTGGAAATTCCAGATATGCTTCTTAATTGGAAGGATGCATCCTGTGGTCTTTTATGGCAGGTCAGATTTTAATCTCGGCATCAAGCACCATCGAAGGCAATCACAGTTTGAAAGATCCTTGTAAGGAAGCCTTTGTTTCACGTCCTTCATTTAGCATGTTTAGAAGGATGCATTAATTGTATCCTTTGCATCATCCAGTCACCCACAATCCTTGTCAAACATTATAATTCACAAAAATAATTATTTGGAAGAATTAGTGGGAAATTATTCAGCACTTGTCCAGTTTTATTACGTAAAACAAGTTTTGTAAACATAAGTATTATGTTTTCTTTTGTTTTCTTTTGTTTTAAAGCACATAATGCTTAACTGTCTTTAATGTAAACCACTGGGAAACCACAGATGGCTGTCATGCACTGTCAGTTACTATAAATATTTTTAATATGAAGTCTTTTCCAAAGTTAATTTTAATAGTAATTATGTGCTGTTACCATGGGATCAGAGCCATATGAACTTACTATATCATCTCATTAGGCGCGTTTCCATTACCCTTCAAACTGCTCAAATTGAAATTGCGAATTGAAAAATGCTTACAGGGGAGGAAACCGACGTAACTAAAAAATTTTATCGGCAGATAAATGGACGTCCAGATATCGCAAAAAAGTTTTTAACCAGACTGCATGAGAGGTGGTTTTTTAAGGCAATGGCGACAAAGGAATAATTCGCAAAACGCAATGTGGAACGTTTTTTTTTGGGCATGTTAAGGTCACACGGCGAATGTAAAAGAATATTCCTCATGTCTACTAACCTCAAGAAACACTTCAACACGTTGGACTGGGCCTCTCTCCAGTATAAGGGACTTTCCTACATTAATGCTTAAGCCCTATTCACATGGGATTAGTATTACCTGGTGACCTCCAGTCAATTGTAATAATTACGGAGGTTGTCTGTGATCTTAATCCCATGCAAATCAGCCATGTCTGTAATTTGTAAAGTAAAATTCCACGCCTATTAGTTCGTAAAAAAAAAAATGCAGAGAAGTGTCTTGCTTACGTGAATGTGTTAGCAGCACTTATATGAATGAAAAACACAGAAACGGCATCCTTCTTGTTTTGTGATTCGGGCAAGATAACTAAAGTAACAGAAATGTTTGTGAAGCTGTCTTACTAAATGGCGAAACATGCATGCAAGTTAAGAGCATGAAATAGCAAGATTTTAAGAAACATGCTTTCTGGAAAAAAATATCAGAAATAAAAATAATTTCTGAGTGATGTCAACTTTTTTTTCTGAACAGCTAATTTGTTTACCTTTTTTCAATTGTTTTTATTGTGTTTAGAAATGTAATTTAGAGTTCTAACTTTTAACAATTTGTCAAGTGTGAACATGCATGCTATGCCCATTTCAGTATATCTAAGTTCAAAAGGTTTTTTTAAACAACTAAATACAGAGAAGAGTGAGCATCATGTGGCCCTGTAATTACATATCTGTATTTCGGGATTTACGATTAAAGTAGTTGTTGAATACTGATTTGCACATTTAGTGTCAGCTTGCAGTCTATGGGTCCTCAGAGCTCTTAAAAAGGCCATTCCTAAATCCATTCTCAACTAATCCCAAACCCTCTTCCACATGTAACAGACATTAAATAATAGACAAATGCTGGCGAAAAAGCACAGTTACATAAATGAAAAATTATACAAACTTCACACCGTCCCTTGAGAGCTCACTAGGGGACCTTGGCTCAGAAATTAAGTCGCAAGTATTTATAAATAGCATTTTTTAAGCAGAATTAACCGGTTATATGTTCTAGAGTTTAATTCTCCTCAAATGCATTCACATCAAAGTCATATTTAAAAAAGATGATGATGGTAATTATTCTGATGGTATGAATTCAAAGTAAAAACTGTGTGATACATAATTAGCGCAAAAACAGATACGGCTGTCTTTGTTTTTTTTACAGTACGCATTTAATCGAACATACCAAAGCAGGCTGTTTACATTTGGAAGAAATATATGGGTTTGTCTGTTGGGGAGACAGCATAGTATGAGAAGGTCTACTACTGGACGTTTGTGGTTAATTAAATTGAATTGAATGTGCATTGTGTGTGCATTGTCTTGAGGTTCAATGGTTGGTGAGTGTGATTTATGTAAATCGCCTTGTATAGAACTTGTATAGAACAAACACAATTTGATTTCCTCTTATGTGACAACGAATCCAGAATGTGGGATGTTTGACAAAAATCATACAAAATACAAATTACGTGTGAATGTGCAATGCTGTTTAAATACCTCACTCATGTGTATGTGAAAGCTAAGTGCAGTTAGCAGCAAGATGCAATGTCTAGAAACTGTTGATTTTGCAACTAATGCTGTGAGACCCTGCATGCTAAGATAGTGTTAGTTGTAGCGAGATTATTGTCTGCTCAGCAAACACTTAGTTATTTCTGAGAAGTTTCCATGCGCGTAAACACTATTTTTTTGGTGAGGGTTCCGTCAAATGTCAGAGGACAAAAACAATTGAATCATTTTAAGAAAAATTATAGTATTTTGTAAGCAGAGCAGTAATAACTAACTGAAAGTATGTGTACAGCGAAGGGAAGATGCTAAAAAACAACTTATATCCCAGTGTAAAAAAAAGTACTACTCCAAAAAAATCCTTTCCCGGTTGAAAAAACTAATATGCGGGGTCGGTATGGTTTGAAGCATGCTGCTGGTTTAAGCTGGTGCGAGTGGTGGTCATGAGGTGGTTTAAGCTGGTCCTGAGCAGGAGCTAGTTGCTGTAGGGACAATCCGTATCCCATCATGCATCATGTTTGGAATAAATAGGAGACTTTTTGCCGGGACCTTGATGAGGTAATCATCGGATAACAACAATTGTACGATATTTATGAGGAAAATTGAGGTTCACGACAGTACTGTCGCGAGGACGATCGTCAATAAGTGACGCAGTACAGGAGTCCGAGACGGCAAAATGGGAATAAAGTGTTTTTTTGTTTTTTTTCGCACAAAAAGGATTCTCGTAGCTTCGTAAAATTACGACTGAACCACTGATGTCACACGAACTACTTTATCGATCATCTTGGTACTTTTCTGGACCTTGAACATCGTGGTAGTTACCTTGTGTTATGGGAGGAAGGGGTAAGACGAGCCTTCAAAAGATTCAACAAAAAAATTTTTTTTTATTGTGTTCTTATGGGTTTGGAACAACATGAGGGTTAGTTATTAATGACATAATTTTCATTTTTGGGTGAACTACCCTTTAATTAGAGTTAGCACCATCAAAGTACAACTGGACATATGTTATTAGGGACCTGCTAAAAAACACTTAGAGTTTATTTTTAAGAAGCAGAGTTGAACACTAAAAATATAAATATCTTTGTAAACACTTGCATTTTTTACAGCATATAATGGGTTTTGTCCGCAAGTAAATAAAAAGTTCTAAACAAAGTGGTGGTCTTCATGTCACTTGGGCCAAATACTTTTTTCCTTTTTTCAGGAAATACGCATATGGTAAGTGCAAAGGTGACTCGATGCAAGTGTGGGTATGGACAAGGCACGAAGCCCATACTTAACCAGATAAACTCTGACCCCCTGGACAAAGAATACCATGGGCCCTCAATTCCTTGTTAGACTACGCGGCTCTTGGTGTTCACATCAAGAATCATTTACAAGGAAGCTTAGCTCTAATGTGTTAAAGGTGTCATATGATGTGATTTCAATTTTTCTTTTCTCTTTGGTGTGTTACAAGCTCTTGCTGCATAAAGAATATCTGTAAAGTTGCAAAAACTAAAGTCTCAAAGCTACGGTGTTTGTAACGAGAGAGAGCTCAACGCGCTGCAATTTAAGAAAACACATGCAAATTGAAAAAGCACCAGCAAATTATGAAAGCATCTTCATCAGTTTGACAACACACGTGTTGCAAATCCTCACAACACATGCAAATGAAGAAATGCGCTGCAAATAGCACGGACCACAACGGAAATGTTTCAAGGGGACCCAAAAAAGTGGCGGACCCGGCTGGGATTTGTTTTGTGTAGTGGCTTTTTTTATTTATTTTTTTTGTTGAGTTTCTGCTAGTGATTCCCGTTTTTGCCATTTTTTTTTTTTTATTGAAGATAGAAAGCACAGGGGATACGTCATAGCAATAAATTACAGTACAAACCAGAATACAAAAAATAAAATAAATAAATAATAAATAAATTAAAATAAAAAATAATTTAAATGGAAAATTACACATAAAATGTCAACTTCAAAGAATACACAGGAGGTAACCCTTACATAAAAGTCAATATTTTTCCATCAACACAGTAGTTTTAGCAGCTTTCTTATTAAGTGATGAGCAGAGAGATTCATAAAATAATTTCAAATCAATACAAAAAATCCTAAAATTGGGCATACAGTTTGTGCAGTGGCTATTGGTCAGTGGAGTTGTTGGTGAACTGAAAGGTGAGGTTTTTTTTTTGTTTATTTTAACACCATGATTGCATGATTCCTTTGTCTTTTAAATATTATTAGCCTAAATAATCTGACGAAATACACGGAGCGTAACTTGTGGAAATGTATATATAAGGATGGGAGAAGGAAATTCATTAAGAATAGCTGGCTAATGAAAGAACGGACAATGAATTACAAATACAACGTGCAAACTAGTCAACTTGTTTTTGTTTTTGCAGATAAAGTATTGACAGCTTTCGGGCAATGCACTGGCTGAACTTTGCCCAAGATTTGTGCAGAGTCAATGGTGTGCGAAGAGGTAAGATTGTCGAATTAGAAGAAATGCCCCTAGAACGCGTAGGGGGGGTGAGAGGTGGCGTGAGGACCAGGGGTCGTCAAACAAAACAAAACAAGTTGACTGAAAAAGTTTGCACGTTGTTTTTGTATTCCATTGTCCTTTCTTTCATTATCCTACTAAAAGGCCCTGATTAAATAATTATTTTCAATATTATTCTTACTGTCAATCGGCAATTTATTTTGACCTGGTTTTAACAATTAATGAAGAATTGCGGATTTCATTAACCTTGAAATTATATTTAGTTGAGAATATTCAGTTAAGTTAGCCATCTTATATAATAACGTTTCACAGTTAATAGTGTAATTCGTCAGATTATTTAGGCTTATAATATACAAAAGACAAAGGAATCATGCAATCAGGGTGTTCAAATAAACAAAAAACCTCACCTTTCAGTTCACCGACAACTCCACTGACCAACAGCCACTGCACAAATTGTATGCCCAATTTTAGGATTTTTGTATTGATTTGAAATTATTTTATGAATCTCTCCGCTCATCACTTAATAAGAAAGCTGTTAAAACTACTGTTGATGGAAAAAATATTGACTTTGATGTAAGGGTAACCTGTGTATTCTTTGAAGTTGACATTTTATGTGTAATATTCCATTTAAGTTATTTTTTATTTTAATTTATTTATGATTATTTATTTAAAAAAAGAAAAAAAAACTAAATATGGTTTAAACTTTTTATTTATTGTTTTTGTCAGTTTATATTCTTTGTATTCTTCTTTATATTTTATTGTTTGTTATTTGGTTGTGTAGGAGTAATTATTGCTATGGAACTGTATCCCTGTGAATGTTATATCTACGATAAAAAAAATAAAATAAAAAAAGGAAAATCACTAGCAGAAACTCAAAACAAAAAAAAAAAAAAAAAAAGTCACTGCACAAAACAAATCCCAGCCGGGTCCGTCACTTTTTTTGGGTCCCCTTGAAACATTTCCGTTGTGGTCTGTGCTATTTGCAGCGCGTTTCTTAAGTTGCATGTGTGTGTGAGAATTGGCAGCGCATGTGTTGTCAAATTGATGAAGATGTTCTTAATTTGCTGGTGTTTTTTCTATTTGCATGTGTTTTCTTAAGTTGCAGCGCGTTGGGAGCTCTCCGGACACCGTTAAAATCCAAAGAGATTATTCTTTATAAAAGTTAAGAGTCAGCCACACTAAAACGGCTCGTTCTAACACGCCACCACATATCTACCTCACTATGTGGGAAGATTTGTATAATGCTGCCCAAATGTTCACGCAAAGAAATGAGGCGTAACTTTTATTCTCGCTGTAGTATTGTTGTTGCCACGCGAATGTTGTGAAGGCACTGTGTGATTCGCTGTGAAAGCGAAACTACTTTGTTTGTTCTTCCAAAAGAGGACGATATCGCTTAGTCATGCCTGGAGCTGATCCGTGATGGTCGCTGAGGAAATACTACAACTTTGCGCTGTGGATCGCCAAATCGGCTTTCACCATGGACGAAGCGGAGTCCAGACCGGGGTAGTCACATGTGGTTGCCGGCAGGCATCACAATATTGTAAGGGGTGTAACATTTCCGTCACACGATTGAGGTATTCGGCCAATCAAAACGCACCGGATAGCTGTCCAATCAGAGCACACCTCACTTTTCAAAACAATGAGCTTTGTAAAAATCTACGCAATTCAGAAAGGCGGGGCATAGAGGAGAAACAATAATGTACAGTATGTGGCAAAATAATGTGTTTTTTTAACCTTAAAACGCATAAAAACAGGACCTTTCATTACACCAAATGCACAAAATAATGTTATTTTTTAGCAATGTTATATGACCCCTTTAAC
>JADLZN010006942.1:0-88056 GCA_018155175.1 Sinocyclocheilus anophthalmus | reverse complement strand
AAACACAGATTTAGCACACGCGCAGAGAAACACAGATTTAGCACACGCGCAGAGAAACACAGATTTAGCACACGCGCAGAGAAACACAGATTTAGCACACGCGCAGAGAAACACAGATTTAGCACACGCGCAGAGAAACACAGATTCAGCACACGCGCAGAGAAACAAACACACACAGATTCAGCACACGCGCAGAGAAACAGAAATTCAGCACACGCGCAGAGAAAAACACATTCAGCACACGCGCAGAGAAACACAAATCACACGCGCAGAGAAACACAAATTCAGCACACGCGCAAAGAAACACAGATTCAGCACACGCGCAGAAACAAATACAGATTCAGCACACGCGCAGAGAAAAACACATTCAGCACACGCGCAGAGAAACACAGATTCAGCACACGCGCAGAGACAAACACACAGATTCAGCACACGCGCAGAGAAACAAACACACACAGATTCAGCACACTCGCAGAGAAACAAACACACAGATTCAGCACACGCGCAGAGAAAAACACATTCAGCACACGCGCAGAGAAACACAAATCACACGCGCAGAGAAACACAAATTCAGCACACGCGCAGAGAAAAACACAGATTCAGCACATACGCAGAGACGAATACAGATTCAGCACTCACAGAAAAACACAGATTCAGCACACGCGCAGAGACAAACACACACAGATTCAGCACACGCGCAGAGACAAACACACACAGATTCAGCACACGCGCAAAGACAAACACACACAGATTCAGCACACGAGCAGAGAAACACAAATTCAGCACACGCGCAAAGAAACACAGATTCAGCACACGCGCAGAAACAAATACAGATTCAGCACACGCGCAGAGAAAAACACAGATTCAGCACACGCGCAGAGAAAAACACAGATTCAGCACACGCGCAGAGAGACAAACACACACAGATTCAGCACACGAGCAGAGAGACAAACACAGATTCAGCACATGAGCAGAGAGACAAACACACACAGATTCAGCACACGCACAGAGAAATACAAATTCAGCACACGCGCAGAGAAAAACACATTCAGCACACGCGCAGAGAAACACAAATCACACGCGCAGAGAAACACAAATTCAGCACACGCGCAAAGAAACACAGATTCAGCACACGCGCAGAAACAAATACAGATTCAGCACACGCGCAGAGAAAAACACATTCAGCACACGCGCAGAGAAACACAAATTCAGCACACGCGCAGAGAAAAACACAGATTCAGCACACGCGCAGAGACAAACACACACAGATTCAGCACACGAGCAGAGAGACAAACACACACACAGATTCAGCACACGAGCAGAGACAAACACACACACAGATTCAGCACACGAGCAGAGACAAACACACACACAGATTCAGCACACGAGCAGAGACAAACACAGATTCAGCACACGAGCAGAGAGACAAACACACAGATTCAGCACACGCGCAGAGAAAAACGCAGATTCAGCACACGCGCAGAGACGAATACAAATTCAGCACACGCGCAGAGAAACACAGATTTAGCACACGCGCAGAGAAACACAGATTCAGCACACGCGCAGAAACAAATACAGATTCAGCACACGCGCAGAGAAAAACACATTCAGCACACGCGCAGAGAAACACAAATCACACGCGCAGAGAAACACAAATTCAGCACACGCGCAAAGAAACACAGATTCAGCACACGCGCAGAGAAACAGAAATTCAGCACACGCGCAGAGAAAAACACATTCAGCACACGCGCAGAGAAACACACAAATTCAGCACACGCGCAGAGAAAAACACATTCAGCACACGCGCAGAGAAACACACAAATTCAGCACACGCGCAGAGAAAAACACAGATTCAGCACACACGCAGAGGGGAAATACAAATTCAGCACACGCGCAGAGAAAAACGCAGATTCAGCACACGCGCAGAGAAAAACGCAGATTCAGCACACGCGCAGAGACGAATACAGATTCAGCACACGCGCAGAGACATACACACACACAGATTCAGCACACGTGCAGAGAAACAAACACAGATTCAGCACACGCGCAGAAACAAATACAGATTCAGCACACGCGCAGAGAAAAACACATTCAGCACACGCGCAGAGAAACACAAATTCAGCACACGCGCAAAGAAACACAGATTCAGCACACGCGCAGAGAAACAAACACACACAGATTCAGCACACGAGCAGAGAGACAAACACACACACAGATTCAGCACACGAGCAGAGACAAACACACACACAGATTCAGCACACGAGCAGAGACAAACACACACAGATTCAGCACACGCACAGAGAAATACAAATTCAGCACACGCGCAGAGAAACACAAATCACACGCGCAGAGAAACACAAATTCAGCACACGCGCAGAGAAAAACACAGATTCAGCACACGCGCAGAGAAACAAACACACACAGATTCAGCACACGAGCAGAGACAAACACAGATTCAGCACACGAGCAGAGACAAACACAGATTCAGCACACGAGCAGAGAGACAAACAGACACAGATTCAGCACACGAGCAGAGAGACAAACACACACACAGATTCAGCACACGAGCAGAGACAAACACACACACAGATTCAGCACACGAGCAGAGAGACAAACACACACAGATACAGCACACGAGCAGAGAGACAAACACAGATTCAGCACATGAGCAGAGACGAGCACAAAGATTCAGCACACGCCAGACACAAAATAAGATTCAGCCCATGCGAGAGAGGGGAAACAAACACACACAGATCAGCACACGCCAGAGACAACACACCCCAGCATTCCCACGCACACAAGACCACAGAGAAAAACAGATTCAGCACACACGCAGAGACAAACACAGATTCAGCACACGAGCAGAGACAAACACAGATTCAGCACACACGCAGAGACAAACACAGATTCAGCACACGAGCAGAGAGACAAACAGACACAGATTCAGCACACGAGCAGAGAGACAAACACAGATTCAGCACATGAGCAGAGAGACAAACACACACAGATTCAGCACACGAGCAGAGAAACACAAATTCAGCACACGCGCAAAGAAGGACAAACAACACCACAAGATTTCAGCACACACGAGCAGAGACAAAACACACACGATTCAGACACGAGCGAGAGACAACCACAACACAGATTCAGCACAAGAGCAGAGAGACAAAAACCACACAGATCGCACACGCGCAGAGACCAAACACCACACAGATTCAGCACACGAGCAGAGGAGACAAACCACACACAGATTCAGCAACGCGCGCGAGAGACAAACACAGATTCAGCACATTGAGCAGAAGGGACGAGCACACAGATCAGCTACACGCGCAGAGAGACAAAACCACAGATTAGCTCCACACGGCAGAGAGACAAAACACACAACAGCTTCAGCATGAACAAACGCGGCAGAGCAACACAGATTCCGGCAGCGAACCGGCATGAAGCCGAAGACCGGAGACACACAGATTCAGCACACGAGCAGAGAGACAAACAGACACAGATTCAGCACACGAGCAGAGAGACAAACAGACACAGATTCAGCACACGAGCAGAGAGACAAACAGACACAGATTCAGCACACGAGCAGAGAGACAAACACACACAGATACAGCACACGAGCAGAGAGACAAACACACACAGATTCAGCACACGAGCAGAGAAACACAAATTCAGCACACACGATTCAGCACACGAGCCAGAGAGACAAAACACACAGATTCAGCACCATCTGAGCAGAGCCGAGCCACAAGATTCAGCACCACGCTAAGACGAGGACAAAACACACAGATTCAGCACCACGAAGCAGGGACAGCACACTAGATTCAGCACACACATTCCTGACGATCGAGGATGGGACACGTACACGAGCCATTCGGCAATGTTCTCGTACAGCTAAGGTTGAGCTGGCCTTATTCCGGCGCGCCAGAGGAGCCCATCGGAGTCCACCAGACAGACCACTAATGATGGGAGACATCGCAGTAGCCCTTGGAAGTCATTGCAGGCCGAGCCGGCTGAAGAGTGGTGACCTTCTTATGAAGAAGAAGCGAGCAAGACGTCCGAGCACGTACTGCTGCAGGTGCTGGGGTCACTGCAGACACACACGAGAGAGAGAGTGAGAGAGAGACTATTTACGCATCTCTTCAGAGGCTGAGTGAAATGTCAAAAGTGACCAAATTACACACAATGTAAAGAATAAAAAAAAAAAAAACACTGGACACGACACGGTAGTGTTTATCACATAATTACATGTTTCCAGACGTGCTGCTGCTGGGATCAGACATGTGACGCTATCAGCTTCAGATAATTGATAAAACCTGAATTATCATAGCGAAATCCATTGAAAGATAAACTTCGCTATTGTTTTTAATGATGTTTTAGTTATTTTTAAACACCAACTGATATTAAAAATATGAAATCTAAATGAATATTTAAATAAATCCACATATAAATCATGATTTAAAGACAAGTGAATATGCAAAGTAGATTTGCATTTCATGTGAGAGCATTTTCTGATTGAAAATAATGAAGTGTGTTGAGCAGGGGAGTAATAACCATCTTTAATTTAAGCATGGTAATTTAATTAGCTAAGAGGTGTTTATTACACAGCTCTCTATATGTGGTTCTGATTGGTCAGTCGCTGCCTTTAGTAATCAGATATAGTCACTGATAAAACAATCTTGTTTCATACAAATGCAACTGGCGCCATCTTGTGTTTCATTTAGCTACTGCACAGAAAAAAGGCTAGTTACAGTGCATATTGTGTATGCAGAATACATCCAAAACAAAAATTAACTTGATTAAAAATCAGTGCTTTCATATTTACGGATAATACAGGAATTTGAATTTGGCAGCATGATCTCTATTAATCTGACGTGTACATTTGGTTCTGATTATTATAATCCTATATTATTATTAGTCGTCATAATTGATAATTAAATTGTGTTGTGTTAAAGTGTTCTGAATCTTGACTTGTTGATGGAAATTAAGCTACCGTGAGAAAAAAATAAATGAAAGCAATTACAGTAATATGCTATCTAGAATTATTAGCTGTTTTGAACAGGAATTTGGCAACTTTTGTTAAATTTAAGAGTTTAAGAAAAGAAAAGAAATTTAAAAGGAATAAATTAAAGGGAACAATATGTCATTATGTTTTCTTAATTAGTTGTTTTAGCACCACTTCAATGTTTGAAAATACAACTTCCAACCAAATCACAATTGTTTTTTCATTCATTAAAGTGTTAGTTCACCCAAAAATAAAAAATTAGACTGTGTTTTACTCACCCCAGAAGCATCCTAGGTGTATAGGACTTTCTTCTTTCAGACAAATCCAGTCAGAGTTATATTAAAAATTGTCTCGGCTCTTCCAAGCTTTATAATGGCAGTGGGTGGATGTTTCTGTTCAACAGTCCAAAAGAAGTCCAAAAGCGCATCCATCCATCATACAAAGTGCCTCACATGGCTCCGGGGGGTGAACTAGGATGTAGCGTAAGGTCTGGTGAGAATATGCTAGTCTCCTGAGAACCGACGTTTGTTTACAGGAGAGAAGGAAGCAATGCTTTACTTTAGCAAAGGAAAACCAGGCTCCTCCCACATTTTTACTACAAATCCTCCGTTGTAGCTTCTAATTCGTATCGTGTTTTGCTCTTCACATTTAAATAACTTTACTGTACTTCTGATCCCACTGCAAAGGTGATGTTCATTCCTCAGTATTTTTAGTGTGGTTCCATTGCAAATGTCTAGATGAAATGATAAACACTGGGCTGGAAAAAATCTACTAATTTAACGAGAAACACGTTTACATTCCCAATTTTTGTTATTTGTTCTTTGTTTCAGCACAAACTCCACCATTTCTCAGAAAACAAGACTTCATGTTCATTTTGTATTTTTGTATCTCAAGTAAATCTTGATTTAAGGATATTCAGATGTTTGTACTAGAAAACAAGACAAAAATACAGAGTAAGAAAATACTTTTTGCAGGAACATCGCAACATTTACAGGGGGTAAGGAAAGTATTCCGACCCCCTTAATTTTTCACTCGTTGTTATATTGCAGCCATTTGCTAAAATCACTTTAAGTTAATTTTACTATTTATGTACACACAGCACCCCATATTGACTGAAAAACACAGAATTGTTTACATTTTTGCAGATTTATTAATAAAGAAAAACTTAAATATCACATGGTCTTAAGTATTCAGACCCTTTCTTTGCTCAGTATTTAGTAGAAGCACATTTTGATCTAATACAGCCATGAGTTTTTTTTTGGGAAAGATGCAACAAGTTTTTGACACCTGGATTTGGGGATCCGCTGCCATTCCTCCTTGCAGATCCTCTCCAGTCTGTCAGGTTGGATGGTAAACGTTGGTGGACAGCCATGTTTAGGTCTCTCCAGAGATGCTCAATTGGGTTTAAGTAAGGGCTCTGGCTGGGCCATTCAAGAACAGTCACACAGTTGTTGTGAAGCCACTCCTTCGTTATTTTAGCTGTGTGCTTAGGGTCATTTTCTTGTTGGAAGGTAAACCTTCGGCCTTGTCTGAGGTCCTGAGCACTCTGGAGAGGGTTTTCGTCCAGGATATCTCTGTACTTGGCTGCATTCATCTTTCCTTCGATTGCAACCAGTCGTACTGTCCCTGCAGCTGAAAAACACCCCCACATCATGATGCTGCCACCACCATGTTTCATTGTTGGGACTGTATTGGACAGGTGATGTGCAGTTTCTGGTTTTCTCCACACATACCGCTTATAATTAAGGCCAAAAAGTTATATCTTGGTCTCATCTGACCAGAGAATCTTATTTCTCACCATATTGGAGTCCTTCAGGTGTTTTTAGCAAACTCAATGCGGGCTTTCATGTGTCTTGCACTAGGGAGAGGCTTCCGTCGGGCCACTCTGCCATAAAGCCTTGACTGGTGGAGGGCTGCAGTGATGGGTGACTTTCTACAACTTTCTCCCATCTCCCGACTGCATCTCTGGAACTCAACCACAGTGATCTTTGGGTTCTACTTTACCTCTCTCACCAAGGCTCTTCAACCCCCAATAGCTCAGTTTGGCCGGACAGCCAGCCCTAGGAAGGGTTCTGGTCGCCCCAAACATCTACCATTTAAGGATTATGGAGGCCACTGAGCTCTTAGGAACCTTAAGTGCAGCAGAAAATTTTTTTGTAACCTTGGCCAGATCTGTGCATTGCCACAATTCTGTCTCTGAGCTCTCAGGCAGTTCCTTTGACCTCATGATACTCATTTGCTCTGACATGCACTGTGAAATGTAAGGTCTTATATAGACAGGTGTGTGGCTTTCATAATCAAGTCCAATCAGTATAATCAAAAACAGCTGGACTCAAATGAAGGTGTAGAACAATCTCAAGGATGATCAGAAGAAACGGACAACACCTGAGTTAAATATATGAGTTTCACAGCAAAAGATCTGAATACTTAGGACCATGTGATATTTCATTTTTTCTTTTTAATAAATCTGCAAAAATGTCAACAACTCTGTGTTTTTCTGTCAATACGGGGGGCTGTGTGTACATTAATGAGGAAAAAAAAATTACTTAAATGATTTTAGCCAATGGCTGCAATATAACAAAGAGTGAAAAAAATAAGGGGGTCTGAATACTTTCCGTACCAACTGTATTGCCCTGACTTTATTGATTTTAGAC
This sequence comes from Sinocyclocheilus anophthalmus, assembly GCA_018155175.1. Classification (NCBI taxonomy): domain Eukaryota; kingdom Metazoa; phylum Chordata; class Actinopteri; order Cypriniformes; family Cyprinidae; genus Sinocyclocheilus; species Sinocyclocheilus anophthalmus. The sequence continues at coordinate 80,397 of JADLZN010006942.1, read as the reverse complement.
TTTGCCTCTGATTTAAAAACTTTTAGCGGCCTTCATTTGTGGACTGGTTTTTTAAGACCTGCAGAAACCCTGCTGGAAGTGTTGCGGTGCATATAAATTTCGTGAAAATTCAGAATCTGGCGTGTCACTGTGTGACGGGCCTGCAGCAGGGGTCTGTAGTCTTTCTCCATGCAGAACACGTGGCAGAGGCTCGGTATCGTCTTTGCACCACGCTGGAGAAGGTGCAGACCTCCAGCCTACTTATCACAAGATGGAGCCAGAGCAGCCCCGGAAACAGAGAGAGCAGGAGAGTGAGAAGGCTGCTCTGTCACTGACACACACACCACACACGTGAAGTCGGGCTGTGAAAAAAAAAATTCAATTTAAAATAAAACTAGTAGGAATGTAGGTGTGCGTCAGGCAGCTTTATCAGTGGCACACGAGATGCGATGACGATGTAGTGTCATTGCATTTGAATGCTTTTGTACGCCTATCCAGTTGAACCCACTAGATGACATGTGGCGCTGCTGCATTGTTCATTCAAAATATTGCAGAAAAAGAGAACAATCAATGCGGAGAAGATCTTGTTTACATCAAACCTGAAACAAGCCGTTCACACAGAACGCGCATTTATTGCATTTTCTAGAGGGACATTTATCTCAGTTGCACTTGCGTCTTGCACAAGAGAGCCGCATTTTTAGAAAGCCATGTAAAATTAATGCAACTAACTTTGAAAAAAAAAAACATATCTCGAGACTTTATGACAGGGTTTTTTCCCCATCCCACTGCAACACGTGTTTTTAAATGAAAAAATGTACTCTGTGTGATTGGCTTTACATGATGCTGTTTTGTTTATAGTTGTTTAAGCAACGTAATTATAATTGGTTTATAAACATTAATTTAAACATTATGCACTTTTTCAAAGATAGTCATGTTATTTTATTACTTTGAATAAACATGCATTAGTAATATTTAGCTTGATGTGCTCTTGTGGCCTCAGGAGAGAAGCCAAAAGATTTTCTTCACCCTAACTGAAATTATGCATTTTAAATTGGAATATAATTCGAATTTTGGTAATATTTAAGTACAAAATTCGAATTAAATTTTTCAGCCATTTTGACAGCCCTACGGAAGATCACTCACACCCGTTCAGGCAGACCTGCGTGTCCCCGTGGCAGGCGGTGAAGTTGGCTTTGGGCTCTGATGTGGGGCACTGGGCCGAGGCACCGTTACACATGCCCCGATGAGCACACTCCGACTCCTCACGACACTTCTCATTACGGCTCTTGTAGGAGCACTCGCCCGTGCAGCAGGGACCCTGACTCGGACTGCACACCACACGGATCACATCATTCATGAGCATCAGATCAACACCTGAAACTAAATATCAATCCAATAGAAATCACAATGGAGAAACATGAGCTTTGTACCTGCAGACTTTGTTGGGCTTGATGGTGAATTTCTTGTGTCTGGATGGATTTGAGGCGTCGCTAGACGCAATATCGTGAGTCTGATACTATTTAATACTGTATGCTGATAGAGCCCGCATAATAACTCATCACTCATTCACCTGGCTCCGCGCTACAGGGCATACCCATTGACAATGCCATAATCTACTGGCTGGGGGAGCTCTGTCCCGGCCACCACAAACACCCACATCAGGATGAAAGAATTCTCAAGTGTGAAGACCGATTCAGGACTCGTTGCCGTTCACGTCTGCTGCTGAAGACTTCACCCTCGAAAACAGCATGCCGCGCGTCTCTCCCAACACCTGGTGATGTTTTAACGCTAGCTGGATGGGAGACGAATTGTTGTTATCGCTATGTCTCCAGGAAGCGGGGCTCGCGCGTACAGGATGTAGTTCCCCTCGCTCTTCATCCTGGCTCTTGGCCTCAGCCCGGGAGTGCACTCTGACACGGAAGTCAGTGTGGACCATCATCAATACCATCAGAATCTTTAAGTCTCACAGCTCATGAGGGACACTGAGATGAATAATAATCTTTAAATTTATTTAGCATTTAAATCAGGTTTTTTGACTGGTTTTATGAGAGGTCACACTTTAGACTTAGAACTTTTTCAAAAAGAAAAATGTAGCGGCAATCAAACCGTGAAGGCATCTCCTGCACGACCATGGACGCCCACGCGCAGTTTGAACTTTATGAGGTTGCCAAGTTGATATGCACTCAGAGTGTAAAATACAGTTTTCAATAAATCTCCATTACTTTTTTTAACCAGTCTACAGTCTTAAATATCTCTGCTCACAATCACTAGAATATGGCATAACTTTTACTGTATCTTCTGCGAAACAACTGCTGCTCTTCCTCAGAGTTTCAGTCTCGTTTTCCAGTACAAATGTCTGAAGACCCTTAAATCAACATACTGGACATTTACTTGAGAAGCAAAATGATGCAAGTCTTGTTTTCTGTGAATCAGATCATAATGAAGTGAGTTTATGAAAAAAACAAGAACAAATATATGGAATCAGAAAAATATACGTAATTCAAAGGGAACAAAAAAAAAACAAGTCTCATCCCCTTGGCAGATGATATCGGTTCTTGTTTTAATTCATAAAACTACTCCATTTTGCTCAGTTTTTCAGAAATCTAGACATCATGCGTTCTTTTGATTCTTGCGAAATGTATCTGATAAAGGGATTGTTTATGACCTTGGTACTGGAAGAAAACAAGAACCCAAAATACTGCAGGAAGGATACATTTTAGCAGGTCATGCAACAGCTAATTAAATTGATTAATTTAAGACTTTCTGCTCTGATTTAAGATTTTTTTTAAGGCCTTAATTTGTGGAAGGACAAACTAAAACTTAAGACATTTTTAAGACCAGTCCAGCAGAAACCCTGAATGAATCAAGGAATAAATAAATCTGGTTGAAGTCATTAGTGTATCTGTTTTCAGACAGAAACATCTCCTCATGTCAGAGTGCCAGTGCAGTGACAGACACTCTCAAATAAGACACACGAAATGTAGTGATTTCAGCTCTGCTCCCTCTGGACCTTCATCAGGGATGTCTGCTGGATCTTCATCAGCACTCACCGGGGAACCGAAGTTGTGTCCGACCTCGTGAGCGAAGGTGATGTGTGAGACTTTAGGAGGCACGTGCGAGGCGTAGTTCTGCACCGTGATGATCCCAGTGTTCAGAGACTTCTTCTTCCCGTCAGAATACAGCTTATTCTTCTCACAGATTCCACCAGAGCTCCCTGAGAAACACACGGCAGCATCAGAACCAGCCTGATGGAGAAAGCGCTTCATCTGAAGGGAAATCTTAATTACCGGCTGGAGCGCCGACCCAGGCCAGACCCAGCACACCGTCGTCAAAGTCTCGGTCGGTGAAGACGTACGCCAGGCAGTAATCGTCATGATTCTGCTCCGAGTTCAGCTCCAGAAACTTCTCCACGCCGATGTTAGCGAAGCGGAAAGGGTTGGAGCGATCGCGCTCGTCACTGGTGGTGTTTATCTGAGACGAGACCAGCAGCGCTGTTAGAATCCAGCTGCTGTGCCTAAAGCTGGCTTATTAACAACTAAAACCACCAAAAAACATTACTTACTTAATTTAACATAATATATTACAAATACACTGATATATAATATCTTCAAAAATGTTAATTTAGCTAGTTTTAATTTCAACATTTCACATTTCAAGTCAATATGGAAGCCATTTTGCAACAATAAGAAAAAAAAATCATGCTTTGCTGAAATAATATCATTAAAAACACTCAAAAATGCTTTATGGAAACATTCCAACTTTTATGTCATTAATTTTGTCTGTAAATAATTTATATATATTATAATCAAATTATTTTATGAATATGATCTTTTTTTATGTGGTGGAATGGGGGACCGTACTAAATAACAAAATAAAACTGAAATAAAAATAATTAAAAAAAAACTAAAAATAAAGACAATTAAATAACTAAACTCACTAAAATGATAACAGAAAATTATTAAAAGAAAAAAAACGGATCTAATCAACATATTAATGAATTTTTTGTAATAATATTATTTGTAACTAATATAGTTAAAACCAACTGGTGTGTATAACAGGGTTATTATTTACTAAAACTGAAATTAAATTAAAAAATTTTTTTTATTAAATGTTAACTAGAAATTAACTTTAAAAACACAATTTCAGCTAGTTGCTAAGACAACATTTCTCATTTTGTTTACTTTAAGTCGATATGGAAGCATTGTATATCACGTAAGGGGAAAAAGTCATGCTTTGGTAAATAATCATGACATTAAAAGTCATAATTCTGACAAAATCTGAATTATGACAAAAAAAAGTCAAATATATGATTCAACAATGATTTCAACGAAAAAACTTAAAACTGAAACAATAGAAAAAAGACAGCAATATGACTAAAACTTGAAAATTAAAATGATAATAGAAAAAAAAACTAACTCAAATTATTACTAAACAATATTATAATGAATGATGTGAACCATCTAGAAGCGATTAGAGTCCTCAGGTTCTGTCTTTCTCTGCACATGCACTTATATGACATGAAATCACCCGTATTCTCTTGACCATGAAGCTGATGTTGCGGATGCCCATGAAGTCTGTGCCCTGGTAGATGGCATCAATGGCCTTGACGTGACTGGAGATCTGCGCAGGAACACAGAGCATCATCATCATCATCATCACTCACTGATCTAGCTGTCTCCGCAGGTCAGGACGCACCTGAGCAATCACGGCCTCTCTGGTCTTGTAGTACTTGTAGAAGAGGTGATCGGTTTGGATGAAGAGCTGGCAGGTGTTCTTCTCCACCTGCGTCATCCTCTTCTTCCTCAGCAACACGTGATCCTCCTGAAGGGAAAGACAGATGCTTGTGCAGCTGCAGTTTCTCGGAATAAGGAGTCAAGCAGACTCAGATGTCTGACCTTGGCCGGTTCCTCCAGCGCCGACGCCTGATACTTCTTCATTCGCTCAAACACAGACGAATCTGCACAGCCGCCTTCCGGCCCGTATCTGTGCGGATACTCTGGATCACATGACAGAGAGGGACAGACCGTCAGCATGTTACAATCACGAAACCCAGTCAAAGCAGCGGCTCTCACGTCACTCTGAACACGAGCACCAGTGAGCAGGATCAGAGGAGTTAAACAGGAACATGTGACCGCTGGATGACCAATCAGAATCAAGTGCTCTAGAGAGACGAGCTCATTAGTTAAAATATGAACTAGCATTATCAATGTGCAATTGTTACAGTATTTATGAACATCAGTTAATCAAAATACAGCTGAGATTTATTTAATAATGTTAACAGATATAACTTTTTTGATTTTAATTGCGTATTAGTAATTGTTGAATATAACATTAACTAAGATTAATAAATGCTTTAAATACTTTTCATTGCTAGTTCCTGTTAACTGATGTTGACAAATGGAAACTTATTGTAAAGTGTTACCAACAACTCAGCTTATGATTATGAACAGGGGCAATCAACCAATCCATCAGCACTAGGGATGTTCATTTCGGATATTTTTCCTAACCGACAACCGACGCTCATTAACCGATTATTAACCGTTAAACCGACAAGATTATTTTAGAAAGGATACGTGTCTGTGACCCGTTAAAAAATACTAACATTTGTTTCTGGGTAATTTTACATGCGCAAAAAGCAGCAAACAACAGAACATGAGGATTCACATGGTTTCTTATATTCACACACGACCGGCGCGCTTCTGCCAGCGGAGAAAAACATCATAAAGCTAGGCTATAGGCCTATATACAGTGGGTACGGAAAGTATTCAGACCCCCTTAAATTTTTCACTCTTTGTTATATTGCAGCCATTTGCTAAAATCATTTAAGTTAATTTTTTTTCCTCATTAATGTACACACAGCACCCATATTGACAGAAAAACACATAATTCTTGACATTTTTGTAAATCTATTAAAAAAGAAAAACTGAAATATAACATGGTCCTAAAGTATTCAGACCCTTGGCGGTGACATCCTATATTTAAAAGGTGCTGTCCATTATTCTGCTCCTCTTGAGATGGTTCTACACCTTCATTTGATTCCAGCTGTGTTTGATTATACTGATTTTTTTTTATTAGGAAAGCCACACACCTGTCTATGTTAGACCTTACAGCTCACAGTGCATGTCCGAGCAAATGAGAATCATGAGGTCAAAAAGAACTGCCTGAAGAGCTCAGAGACAAAATTGTGGCAAGGCACAGATCTGGCAAAGGTTACAAAAAAATTTCTGCTGCATAGGTTCCTAAGAGCACAGTGGCCTCCATTTAATCTAAATGGAAGACGTGTGGACGAACAGAACCCTTGACTAGAGGTGGCCGTCCGGCCAAACGGAAGCTACGGGGGAGAGAGACTTGGTGAGAGAGGTGGAACGAAGGAACCAAAGATCACTGGGGCTGAGGTCCAGAGATGCGTCGGGAGGAGGGAGAAAAGGTGTGAAAGTAAAACCCTCACGGCAGCCATCCACGTCGGGGCTTATGCTTTTTGCTAAAAACACCTGACGGATCCAGATGGGGAGAAATAAGAATTCCTGGTCGATGAGACTCAAGATAGAAATTGTTGGCCTTATTCTAAGCGGTATAGTGTGGAGCAAAAACCAGCACGCTCATCCACCTGTCAATACAGTCCCCAACAGTGAGATGGTGGTGGCCAGCTCATGACTGTGGGGGTGTTTTTCAGCTGCAGACCAGGTGACGGTTTTCAATCGAGGAAAAGAAGGAATTGCCGCCAAGGCGGGATATCTGGCGGAAAACCTTCTCCCGAGTGCTCAGGCCTCAAGGAGGGGCCGAAGGTTTCCCCCTTCCCACACTGATACCTTCCAACAATACAATGACCCTAAGCACACAGCTATAATAACGAAGGAGTGGCTTCACAACATTTCTGTGACTGTTCTTGAATGGCCCAGCAGAGCCCTGACTTAAACCCAATTGAGAATCTCTGGAGAGACATAAAAATGGCTGTCCACCAATGTTTACATCCAACCTGACAGAACTGGAGAGGATCTGCAAGGAGGAATGGCAGGGGATCCCAAATCCAGGTGTGAAAAACTTGTATCTTTCCCAAAAAGACTCATGGCTGAATTAGATCAAAAAGGTGCTTCTACTAAATACCGAGCAAAAGGTCTGAATACTTAGGACCACGTGATATTTCAGTTTTCTTTTTTAATAAATATGCAAAAATCTCAACAATTCTGTGTTTTTCTGTCAATATGGGGTTGCTGTGTGTACATTAATGAGGAAAAAAAAAAAAAAAACTTAAATGATTTTAGAAAATGGCTGCAATATAACAAAGAGTGAAAAATTTAAGGGGGTCTGAATACTTTCCGTACCCACTGTATATAACGATAAATAGGCCGATACGAGAAACACATTTTTACTTAAATAATAAATTCAGAAAACGAAAGAAAACAAGTAGCCTAGTACGCAGAGTTTCAGTTCATTTTTATGTTGCACGAAAGGAAACCAGACGGCAGAAAGCATCATCCTATTTTTCTTTAGGCTTATTTTAACGAAAGCACAAAGATTAGTTTTTATTGTGAATATACACAAATAAAAGCAAACCTTTTACAATCGCGATTATCTTTATGACTAAAAGGAGTATTTGCTTCCACTGTTAGAAGGAAAAAAACTCAAGTGATTGATTCCGCCGGCGCCGCATGCGCGCACACAGTTAAGCATTGCTACCTTGACAATGCAGCATGTTCTTTATCATAATAAAATAGTCAGTCAAACATATGGAAAAAACACACTGCTCAGTTTAAATAAGTAGGTAGTAAAATCTGTGCCGTTAAGTGTTATCACCGCACCGCCATGATGTTATGCAAAACATTTTGTTTTACATGGAATTTTGAATGCGAGTGAAGTACATAATATTTTGGCATTCAAATACATCGCGAATACGAAAACATTTGATTTGGTGTGGAATGGAGACCACGTGGTTTCCAGTTTCGTGTCTATAGCTATAGCTTCTTACATTTTTAATTCTTGTTCTTTTCTAAATACTGTTAATTGAAAGGATTTGTTGTGGAGTGAGGGGAACTAAAATAGCCTAGCTATGTTTACGGTGTTTATCATAATGTTTGTAAACATTTTGTGCCGGTATTAGGCCTATTCTGAATGAAATAGTAAAATGCAGGACAAACAATAAAAAAAATGTTATACATGTAGTGCATTTCAACCATGCAGCAAACCTTTTTAAATATTTTGATATACTAAAAAAAAAAAAAAAAAAAAAAAAAAAGACTGATACAGGTGGGTGCAGATCTTGCTTTCTTCATAAACTATCTGAAACAATGAATCTGCTGAAGTGAATCGCACACTGCTTGAGTTAGTAGCATCACTAGTTTAGGCAACTTTTGCTCTCAGTTTGGCAAAAACATTTTCAGAGGAGCACTAGGAGGCTGGAATGAAGACTAAAGCAGTTGAAATGGTTGTTTTGTAGCTGTTTGCTCATGAGGTGCTGAAGGCTCTCCAGATGAAAGGTGTGATCTATGAATGCATCTCTCACATACTGCACATGATCTTAGTGATGACGTCAATAATTCAGACACGTGTTTTCTCATTGGATAAAGACACGCAGTCTCATGAGTAATAATGAGACACTGATGAGGCAGAGAAGCACTAGAATGTGAGAAATGTCACATCCTGATGAAGATGAAAACTGAGCAAAAGAGCTCTACGTGATTCTCCTATGATTAAAATGAATGCATGCTAACATCGTCTTTAATGATGTTCAGTGTAGTTTAGTGCTCCGCAGCCAGACGGCTCACTCACGGATGTCGTCCTCGTGGTAGATGACGGAGTGGAACGGGACGTTCTTGTCCTGCAGGTATCTCTCGACCGGCTCCACGTAATACGTCCCTCGATGGGTCTGAATGAAGCCCTCGAACTTCCCGTCCACGACCGAGCCGTGCGTCAGAGAGCCCTGTTCACCTGAGGAGAGACGAATCAAACCTCACTAACTCACGAGAAGAGCCGGATCTCCGGTCAGCACAGCCAAACCAACCAGATTCATTCAGCTCCGCAAGACTGGTTCATGTTTCTGAGAGAGTTTCTTTTGCTCACCGAGGCTGCTTTTATTTGATCAAAAATACAGTAAAAACTGTGAAATATTATTACATTACACAGCTGTTTCCTTTGTAATTTATTTCTGTGATCAAAGCTGTATTTTCAGCATCATTACTCCAGTCTTCAGTGTCACATGATCTTCAGAAATCAGTATAATATGCTGATTTGCTGCTCGAGAAACATTACTGATTATTATCAATGTTGAAAACAGTTGTGCTGCACAATATTTTTGTGGAAACTGTGATACATTTTTTTTCAGGATTCACAGATGAATAAAGTTCAAAAGCACTTATTTGAAATAGAAATTTGCTGTAACATTATAAATGTCTTTACTGTCACTTTTGATCAGTTTAATGCATCCTCGATGGATATAAGTATTGATTTCTTTCCTTGAAGGGTGTGTAAACACACTGGGATTCATTAAGTATAATGCTCACCGTACAGTTCTCCGGTGTAGATGTGCGAGGTGTCGTAGTCCAGCTGCTCTCCAGACATCTCCAGCTTAAAGCCGTCTGAAAACAGCCTGCTGTCTCGCTTCATTCGGAGGCTGAAATGTCTGAGATGGAAACAAGCAGCAAAAAGAGATGAACACACACACATCACAGGACGAGAGACGGTCACATGACCTCAGCTCTACTGTCACTCAGACCCTGACAAATCACTGATACGACCCACAGAGGGACAAATCCACTGACTTCTATTCTCTCTCAGAAACACAGGCTCAAAGCTGTCACTGGGGCAGCACTTTTTCATTAGGTTCATCATCACTGTACCTCATTTAGTTCTGAATGGTCTGCACTGGTCCCTAAAGGATACTGATCAGTCCATAAATACACACATTAGTACTTTAGTAAAGCTGCCGCCCCGGTGACAGCTTTTGTACCTTTGTTTCTGAGAGTGTAACTTTAAAACCAAGTTCAACAGAAATAATGTAGATCTAGTGTACGGCCATCAGATCTCTCAATGCTGCTGGATAAATTCTAAACAAAAGCCATTTCTCATCATATACACTGCTGTTCAAAAGCTTGGGATCAGTGAGATTTGTAATGTGTTTTAAAGAAGTCTCTTCTGCTTAAGCCTGCATTTATTTGATCAGGAATACAGTAGAAACCGTAATATTGTGAAATATCATTACCATTTAAAATAATGGTTATCTATTTCAATATAGTTCAAAATGTAATTTATTTCTGTGATCAAAGCTGTATTTTCAGCATCATTACAGCATTGCATCATTTTCAGCAGTGTCTTCAGTGTCACATGATCCTACAGAAATCATTCTAATATGCGGATTTATTATTAGTGCTGGAAACTGTTGTGCTGCTGAATATTTTTGTGGAAACTGTGATGCATTTTTTCAGGATTCTTTGATGAATAAAAAATTCAAAAGAAGAGCATTTATTGAATAGGGATCTTTTCTAACAATATACACTACAGTCCAAAAGTTTGGGGTCAGTATTTGTTTTCTTTTTTTGAAAGAAATGAATACTTTTATTTAACAGGCTGTGTTCAATTGATAAAAAGTGTCAGTAAAGACATTTATAAAAGATTTCTATTTCAAATAAAAGCGGTTCTTTTGAACTTTCTATTCATCTGTAAATCCTGAAAAATAAAATGTATCAGTTTCCAAAAAAATATTAAACAGCACAACAGTTTCAACACTGATAATAAATCAGAAAATGTTTTTGAGCAGCAATTCAGCATATTAGAATGATTGCTGAAGGTTCATTGTGACACTGAAGACTGGAGTAAGGATGCTGGAAAAAAAAAACAAAAAATACAGGTGGCATACAGGAATAAAGTAACCTCTTTTAAACAGATAGCACACAGAAAAAGGCATTTGAATTGTATTAATATTTCACAATATTACTGCTTTTGTTGTATTTCGGATCAAATAAATGCAGGCTTGATGAGCACAAGAAACTTCTTTTAAAAAAAACATTAAAAATCTTACTGATCCCAGACTTTTGAACGGCCAATGATGGATTAAACAATCAGATAATTATCATGACGAGATCAGACAAGCGGACTCTTTTAGCGTTTATAAATCTTCTCTTGAGCTTTTATGTACGGAAGTTCTAAGCGGCCATGCAATATAATTTTTTTCCTTCTCGTTTTCTCGTTATAACGACTTAATTTAATCGTTATCTCGACATAATGGGAGTTGTTTTCTTGTTATAACGACTTAATTTCTCGTTATATCGACATAACGAGAGTTGTTTCTCGTTATAACGACTTAATTTTCGCATTATATCGACATAACGGGAGTTGTTTTCTCGTTATAACGACTTTATTTTCTCGTTATATCGACAAACTGAGAGTGTTTTATCGTAAACGACTTATTTTCCGTTAATCGACATAACGGCGTATTTTACTCCTTTGTTATAACGCTTAATTTCTCGTGATCTCGACATTTAAAAAAAGTGGTTCTCTAAGTTCACAACTGCGCAACAAGTGGCATATTGACATGAATATAATGAGGGGTGGGTAGGCTATACTGTATGTCCACTTACTGTAGCGTTTGGAATAGAATATGAAAGACCTCGTGACGCTAGAATTTGTACAGTGATTGTTTCATGAGGCTAGGACTTTATTCATCATAAATAGTAATGCTTGAATTAATAGGACTATTTTGTCGGTATTAAGTTCTGTGATGCATGAGTTTCACCAAGCGTTCTGTGTCACAAAAATACTAAGGGCTATTAAAGCAAAAGGTTGATGTCACTGTATTATGTGTGCACCTAAATTTTATTTGTGCTTCTTTGAGGTACATTATTTTTTAGTTAATAAGCGGGGATGTTCTGTTTACAGTAGGACAGGCTTCAACGACGTTGGCTATTTGTAATGTGCCTCTTTTCCTTTTTATTAATCTTTATTGTTAATCATTAGATGTATATTGATAAGAAATGTGATTTATTATGTAAAGTGTGTAGGCTATTTTAATTCAGTGATGTTCTACAGTGTGGTAATCTTTTGTGTTTTCTACATTTCTCTGTGGAAACCACACAAACACACACACACAAACACATAGACACACACAAGAAGGCTCTTTTCAAACAGAAGCTTATAACGCACATGATATCAGTCACAGCCTATAGGATACTAAAATTACAAATTATTATAATTTTCTTTCAAATAAATGAAACTGACAGTGAGTTGAACCAACAGCCTCAAAGATTTAGACTAGTTCTGCACTGCAGGCGCTCCGCCTGTGTTTGCGGGTGCTGGACCATTTCAACATGCTAATTTACACAACACCGTTAGCGTACTGTCTTCTGGAACATAGCAACCGTGATTATCTCCATAGATTGAGTTCGTTTCGATAACAACAGTAGATCAAACAATAGTTGTAAAAAAAAAAAAAAAAAGAAACTGTCAAGATCACGACGAACATTAAGGTAGTGGTATAACGAGAAAACAACTTTTGTTATGTCGATATAACGAGAAAATTAAGTCGTTATTACGAGAAAACAACTTTTGTTATGTCGAAATCACGAGAAAATTAAGTCGTTATAAAGAAAAAACAACTCTCGTTATGTCGAAAAAACGAGAAAATAAGTCGTTATAACAAGAAAACAACTCCCGTTATGTCGATATAACGAGAAAATAAGTAGTTTATAACGAGAAAACAACTCTCGTTATGTCGATATAACGAGTAAATTAAGTCGTTATAACGAGAAAACAAGAAGGAAAAAAAAAATAATGCATGGCCGCTTAGAACTTCCGTATTTGTGATTATTTTGTAATTGTTTTTTTTTTTTTTTATTACATTCTACTTAAATTGTTCTGATGCGGTTTTAATTTAGCCTTTCAACGTATATGTACTTTACTTTTGTAAAGCGCTTTGAGATGCAGCTTTTAAAGGCTCTATGAAAAATAAAGTTTATTATTATTTTGCTGCGTTCAAGCTGTGTCTGCATTACTGCACGTATGAAACAATAACTATGAGCCGTTCACATCACGTGCAAATAATTTCTGTGATGCCAAGATGGGTCCAAGGTGTTTGAGCAACAGTACACCGATCCCCCGCTGAAGCTCAGACCATCATCAGAAGGGACATGACCCACTGAAGACGCTCCGCTCGTGACTCACCTGCCGTGTGCATGGAACTCCAGCTGCAGCTCACGCTCCTGCAGTGACAGCGCTCTCTTGACTCTCTGGTGCCGGCTGTGCAGCAGCTCCGTGTCGTACGACAGACCCTCATAGTGCCGGATGTACTTGCTCAGGGGGTTGCCATAGTAACCTGTCAAACCACATGTGACAATGAGCATGCCTGCAATTGGCCCGCGGTGATCACATGACTCATTCTTCAGTACAACGAGCTCATTTCACACATAACACACCAGATATCTGCAGTTACAGCGAGGTGAAAGGAAATACTAGCACATCAGCATAAACTGAGGACAAACGTGTGTATGAAACGTCTTCAGATCTTTCATGAAGCCCATCACATATATACAGGATAATAACTAATACAGCACAGTGGAACATGAAAGAAACACATTATTAATTTAATCTAGTACCAGCATGAAGGGAATTCTTATGAAAAGTGTGAGCCGTCAGTTCAACATTAAAATTCCATTGCCTTCCATTGAGCCGGATTTATTCATGCAGTTCTTGTAATAACACATGTATAAGACAGAATATTACAGGTTTAAAAGCTATGGCTGATGATGGGTTATAATTGCAAAAAACATCTTATTTTAAAAGCATAAAAAGCACATCCTCCTTGTACATTCCGGTTCATCTGTATATGTAGCGCTGCACGATTACTCAAATGCGATTGTCATGCGCATTTTGTTAGTAAAGCCGGTTCTGTAAACAGCAGGAAATCATAATCACGTGCTTTCAGATGGAGCAGCATTTACTACACAGAGAGGTAGTTCACTGACAAGTCACGCAAAAAAATTTAAAAATAAATAAAAATCGCAGAGGATTTTATTGCGCGCTTATGAAATCGAAGAAATCGTTGGCGATAATGACAGCTGTGTGCATAGCTTCTCAGTGAACTATGGCTCTGTGAAGTAAATGAGATCCATCTGAAAGAATGTGGAAATACCCATTTAATACCACATGTTTTTACTCCAAACTCACTTCATAACGTCCGTCGAGTGTTTGAAATAAATCCTTCTGTGAGATGATGTGGCTTTTTACACAGAATAAGGCACACAACATTTCATATTATTTAAGCAGTGAAAAGGCATTGCATTATAAATATACTTTATTTTAATGAAAATTATAATAATAAGAACTCAGATAAACCGTATATTGCCGTAGTCGTGTGTTTATTAGTCACGTTGAATCAATGAAAGCAGTTGAATCTTCTGTTTATTCAGCTGCAGCGTTTTCTAGGTTTCTTCTGCGAGGCGTATTTGGAGTTTCTCTGGCCTTTGGATGGAGATTTATTGTGTTTTAAAGTTAGGGTTACTGTCTGTAATTCAGGTGCTTTCTTTGTTACCATCTTATTATCTGTTTATTTTTTCTTGTATACTTTAGAAATAATTGCACAGTTTATGGAGCGGACCTGATGTACATTTCACTACTGGTTATATATTCTCTATACAAATAAAAATCTTGAATCTTAAAAGCTTGTTACTTATATAATATACTGGGGGGAAAAAACTTATTTGCCAAAGCAAATGTTCACATTTTCATTAAGTTTAAGTAGAAGAAATAAAATAGCGTAGACTAATCCTCAAATAAAAATGATTTAAAATCTAATAACAATGGACAAAAAATTACCACAACTTTAAAATGAAAATTCTAAAATGAAAACTACAACAGTGCATCAATCACACTGGTGTGTCCATCATATATAACAATATTAATAATATCAACTTTAAATGAATGAAGCAATCATATTGCTGAAATGAAACCTTATTTGAAGAGAATATCTTGTGCATGTATTTTTGCACAGAGCTGCGGAGGACATCGAGCGATGCAGTAAACACACAGTAAACAGCAGTTCTCGGGATGAAGCAGGAGAAGTGTTTATGGGATGAAGCCTCGTCCATCTTACGCTGGATGTGTGTTCATCGTGTCAGCTCTCCTCTACCGGCCGCGGATCCTCGCATCCCTGGGCTCATTTGACTCGTTTCAGCTCAAAGAACCCTTCGGGACCGAATCCGCCGCGAACATCGACGGGAAATCGGCGGATTTGCGGGAATAACGGCCGCGCTAGCGTTAGCCGAGGCGCGCAGCATCCCTGAACATGACCCGAACCGAACCGCGTCCAAACGCTCGCTCGCTTCCACACACGCACGCACACTCACCTCGAGCGGACCTGAGGGCGCAGAAGAGGCACAGCAGCACCGACAGACGCATGTTTAGCGCATGGATGATGGACGGGCTGGGTTTTATTGTTTACAGCCTCAGCCTCGGGTTCGGGGATTGCGTGCTGACGTCAGACGCACAGAGGCCGTCACCGAGCCCCCCCCCCGCGCTCAATCGGAGCCTCGCGGTGCTGCGAGAAACCCATTGCATATCATTTACAGAACCAGATTCCAGAAATGAAAGGGGTCATATGATGCAATTGAATTTTTTTCTTTCTCTTTGGAGTGTTACAAGCTCTTGGTGCATAAAGAAGATCTGTAAAGTTGCAAAGACTAAAGTCTCAAATCCAAAGAGATATTCTTTATAAAAGTGTAGAGTCAGCCACGCCTACCTAAAACGGCTCGTTCTAACACGCCCCCACATGTCTACGTCACGATGTGGGAAGATTTGCATAACACGCCCAAATGTTCACGCAAAGAAAGAAGGCGTAACTTTTATTCTCGCTGTAGTATTGTTGCCGCTGCCACCATGTTGTGAATGCGCTGTGTTTTTCATTGTGAATGCGAAACTACATTGTTTGGCCTTCCAAAAAAGGACAATATCTGCTTCGTCATGCCTAGAACTGATCCGTGATGGTCGCTGAGGAAATACAACTTTGCGCTGTCGATTGCGGCACATTTAAGGGAGGATGTTTACTGCTCCTGGGAGGAGTAAGTTAGGACTAAAAGCCGGCAAGTTCAGAGCAGAATCAGAATCAGAATCAGAATGAGCTTATTGCCAGGTATGTTTACACATACAAAGAATTTGTTTTCGTGACAGAAGCTTCCACAGTGTACCAGAATGACAGTGACAGAACAAAAAACACAGAAAATAAAATAGAACAAGTAAATAAGGAATAAAAAATATACAAACAGACAGTTGTATGTACAGGTATATAACAATAGAAAGTTGTATGTACAGGTATATTATGTGAAAATTTGAGGTGTAGACTGAGTATGAGTGTTAGATAAATAAGTGTATGAGGGAATAAATAGTGTGTGTTCCACAGTTAGTGTCAAGTGTTATGAGATGGATGGCTCATGAGGGAAGAGTCTGGCCGTTCTGGTGTTCAGAGCTCTGTAGCGTCGACCAGATTTCAACAGTTCAAAGAGGGAGTGTGCTGTATGTGAGGGGTCCAGAGTGATTCTGCAGCCCTTTTGCTCACTCTGGACGAGCACAGTTCTTGGAGAGAAGGGAGGATTGTACCAATGATTCACTCAGCAGTCCGGACTACACTCTGTAGTCTTCTGAGGTCAGATTTTGTAGCTGAGCTCAGAAGACGTTTAATTTAAATGATTTGCCACTGATGATTCAAACGAGTTTTGAGCAGTGTAGAGTAGCAACTTGTTGTTTGTCATTTCTCCGATCAAAAATACAGACATGGTTTTATGTTTATGCAGCACGATGCAACGCAACGCGTAAAAAGACAGTATAAGTATTATAATCAGTAATTATGTCCCCACATGGATGCAACGAATGCCTCGTTTATAAAGGGTTTTAATGTTTTTGTCTCGTCGCTCAGGACGGACACAGCTCAACAGTATGTGAGGGGCGTAACCTTTCCGTCTCACGCTTGAGGTATTCGACCAATCACAAAGCACTGGATAGCTGGCAAATCACAGCACAACTCGCTTTTCAGAACGAAGAGCTTTGTAAAAATCAGCGCAGGTCCGAAATCGCATACTTCCCTACTATATAGTATGTGAAAAACAGTATGTGAGATGAGTAGTATGTCTGAATTCATAGTATTTGAAAAACAGTAGGTGAGAAGTACCCGGATGACCTACTACTTCCGCCTGAATTCCGTAGCATGCATAGGATGGACACTACTATCCCATGAGGCCACGCGAGAGAGGCGCCATATTCGAAAACGGCGGAAGGCGGCGACGCGGCTCTCTTCAAGTGTAAGTACCTCAGGGAAAACCTTGTTCACTGTGGTTAAATTGCACTTGTTTAACATGATCTAAGTGAACGGCTGACTTATTGAAAGTTTAAACATTGTAAGTCGATGAGATGATTTCGTGAGTCAGCTGTAAAAAGATGTTTAATCGCCGACGAAAGTGGTAAGAATTACGTGAAACACTGCTGATGTTCGCAGTAGTGAGGGCTCTTTAAATTTAGGCGCTGTTGTGGAGACGCATGTCACGTACTACGGTGTACATTTTAGGACATCCTCAGACCTCAGTCATTAAATGAAAAGGCGTCATGCCTCAGACTAAAAGGCTTCAGTCATTGGACAAAACAGCATCGTGCCTCAGACTGAAAAGCTTCAGGTCTCAGGAAAAACGACGTCAGGTGTCAGGTCTCATACAATTAGGCATCAGACGAAACGGACTCAGACAAAAAGGCATCAGACGAAACGGACTCAGACAAAAAGGCATCAGACGAAACGGACTCAGACAAAAAGGCATCAGACGAAACGGACTCAGGTGGAGCGTCGTGTTGCCCCGCCCCATGTGACGTCACACGCACGCGGTTCAGAGGATGTGGTATGGAACGGTTGATGGATGGCAAAAGGAGGTAAGCCGCATCTGATATATTATATTTTAACAGTTTTATTTAAATGTTACACTAATTAAGTTATATACAGAAGAGAACATGCATTTCGAGAGTCTTGTGTGCACGTTTAAAAAGTTAGTTAGCCATATTGCAACTAACCAGCTTTTATGTTGGCAAACTATAGTAAAATTACCCTTACGAAAAATAACCATGGTTTTACAAAAAAAAAGAAAGAAAAACATGGTTACTAATAGATAAACCATAGTAAACACAAATTAACCATGGTTTTGCTACACTAACCATAGTTTAAACATGGTATTTGTAGTAAAACTGTGGTTATACCAATGTAATCAATTAGCCCCAAAAAAACATGGTTACTACACTTTTACTATAATAAAACCATGGTCAGTTTAGTAAAGCGAATTCTTTCGAGCTATTAGATTGAAATCTTAGACTAATTATAATATAGGCCTACCTGTATGAGTCTAACACTAGGAGTTGTTGAATTAAATGTATTTGTAAAAACAATGGTTCTGTCTTATAACTAATTATATATTTGTTTGTTTGTTTCAGTCAATCAAGAATGGATACAGAGATAAGTATCCTGCATTTAAGATGGCTTATATTCTAAATGTATTGTTATATGTGTTAGCTTGTAATACTATCATGTTCTGTTTGCTAAACTACTGAATTAATGTTGAAACTTTCTACAGAATTAAAAAAAAAACTTCACGTTAATGTGCCTTAACTTATTTAGATGAAATTATAAAGTTGCTATTTGACAATGGCTTCAAACAAAGAGAAATGTGCTCTTTTCTTGCCGCTTCTGGATACAAAATCAGGTAATCATTAAGCTTAGTTAAGTTGGTAACACTTACTATGAAGCCCATATTTATAACACATAAGGGAATTCTTAAGGCATTATAATGAATGCAAAATGCATTATAAAAAAAACTTGTAATATGTTGTTTCATGTCATAAATATTCATAACAACAATTATAATACATTATAAAACTTACTTATTTGTGGTTATAACTTTTATGAGTATGAACATTTATAACATGCAATAAACATCATGTTAAATCCACTTAATTTATAATGGATTATAAATCTCATATCTTGACATTATTTATTTTAAGATCTGTACAGTATCCTTACTATCGTTAATCTTATGATATTACATAATATAGTTTACATCAACTGTGCCATATTCCACATTCATCGATCAGAATATCTGACTTAGGCTGTTTAAGAAAACATATTTTTTATTTTCATTATTATTGTTGTTGTCGTTGTTGTTGTTTTTATTTATAAGTGGTATTTGTCTGCTTTAAGTAAAGTAACAAGTTAACAATGGCAAGATATGGGACTTATAATACATTATAACTATGGGAAATATAATCCATTGTAAGTTAAGTGGATGCATTGTGTTCATTGTGTATTATAAATCATAATCTTAAAAGCTATAACCACAAATATAAGTTTAGTAAGTAAATATAATGCATTAAAACTGTTGTTATGATTACTCATGAGATGGTACAACATATTATAAGTTTTTTTTTATAATGCATTATGCATTCATTATAATGCCATAAGAATACTCTTATAATGTGTTTTAAATACGGGCTTCATAGAAAGTGTTAGCGTTAAGTTTAATCGATAATGTACTGCTTCACTGATGTTAAATATACAATATATCCTTATACAAATGAAAAAAAAAATGTTTACAGCATCTTATGCTTTAATCTTGCAGTGAAAGGCATCTAAGAAGATTAATAAAATCCCTTGGTTTAAAACGGAGGAGTTTTGACAGGCCCCATAATGAAATTCGCCAAGCTGTTATGGTACAGTATGTCTTAAAGCAGTGTTCCGCATTTCTGCTCCTGGAAAGCCACTAACTTTCTGATTTCAGTTCCAACCATTTTCTAAAACACCTGCAGTCAGCTGCAAAAAACTGCCTTAAGTTAAGAAAACCCCAAGTGACTAAGTGTGGTGTCCCATTTGTGCTCTGCATTTAACCCATCCAAGTGCACACACACAGCAGTAAGTAGTCAACACACACACACACCCCCGGGGCGGTGGGCAGCCACTTTTTGCTGTGGGTTCAGTGTCTTGCTCAAGGGGACCACTGTTGTGGGTAATGCGGGTGGAAGAAAGTGCTGGTCATTCACTCCCCCAACCTATAATCCCTGTCGGTACGAGACTCGAACCCGCAACCTATTGGTTATGAGTCTGACTCTCTAACCATTAGGCCACGACTACCCATAAACCTAATTGTGTTTCAACTAGACACTGTCAGTAATTTCCATGTAAACTCAAATGCTTTGATTTGTTGATTCAGATGCATTTAATTAAGTCAGGGTGTCCAATCCTGCTCCTGGAGGGTGTGTGTGTGTAAAATATTCATTGTGGTAATAATCCAAAATAATATTTATTTAGAGTGAGCTTATGCACTGGTCACCTTGGCAAGGAATCCGTGCAATGCACAAACGGGTTCGTGATGTCAGAGGAATCCAGCCTTGCTACAGGTATATATATTATCTATATTAACACTATTTTTTTAAAGATGTGGTCAAGCTTTTTTTCCCCCCCAAACTGTTTCTCTCTGTTATTTCTCTAGGAATGATGTGGCTCTAATAATGAGAGAACTTGATGCCAGTGGTCTTCTTAAAAGATGTCCTGGGAAAAAAAGGATTGGACGTAGGAACTACTTCAGCCGTGGACCAAATTACACTTGGCATATTGATGGTAAAGAGTAAAGCATTAACTAGTTTTCTGACTGATGTTTTTATTAAATAAAATATATTTATTGTGATACATATTTCATAATTTGTTGTAGGAAATGACAAATTGAAATTCTTTGGAATCTGGGTACATCTTGGTATTGATGGGTATACAACCTGTACATTTAATGAAGATTTTAGTCTCTGAAATGTAATCTAACTTATTTTATTTTTCTGTTAACATACTTGAAATGGCCTTAATAGATTTTCTAGGAAAATTATTTGGCTTAAGGCTGGCACCTCTAACCGACAGCAAACCTTCATTGCAAGGTACTTCTTTGATGCCATTCAGGAAAACAGTGGTACGTATATTTGATATCTTACAATGAACATGATAGGAGAGGGCTTCTCATATCAGTAGACAATAGTATTATTTAAAATATTACTTGTATTTATTATAGGTTGCCCACGATTCATAAGGGCAGACAGAGGAAAGGAAAATCTTCTCGTCGGACAGATGCAAGTGGCATTTCACTTCCGGGAGTCTGGTGATCAAGGACGAGACTCCTTCAGAGTGGGCACATCAGTACATAATCAAGCATGTGAGCATAAATGGATTTATATATTATAATGCATGCAAAATATATATTTTATAACAAGAAATTATATTTATTTTGTTTTATTAGCGAGCTGAATGCTTCAACAGTATGCTGAAGAAAACATGGATCAAAAAATGGCAGGTGACATTTGAGGTGAACTTTGTTTTTGTCTCAGTTGGAATGTATAGCACATGCTTATTGATGCTAAATTGAAGGCATTTTGTAATAGATATACTCATCTAAAAAATGTGTGTTTTTAGGCCATGATGGAATCTGGTATGCTCGATTTGGACAATCCTATACACATGTAAGTTAAAACTTCTTGTCAGCCCTCATGTATCTGCACTCATTAAATGAAAAAATAACAATACATGCTAACCTACAGAAATTGCCTGCAATATACACACCTCCCCCTTCTTGAGAGAGAGCTGAACATAGAACAAAGACTGTGGAACACTCATGACATTCGCAAGCAAAGGAATGTTCCAGGTCCATTTGGGAAACCATACCTTCTCTTTACTTCCCCACCCGAAGGTATCGGTTTCATCCAAATTAAAAAGGTTCAGAAAAGCAGTAGCCAATGTGAAAAAGGAATTTGTATCTTTCTGCAGGCTTTGTTGATATGCTCTGCAAAGTAGACAACGACCTCCTGAAGTATGCAGAACAGCTTGTTTGTGGAGTAGATGAGCCTTTGTTGGTGGCAAATGAAGAATTCAGAAAAATATCAGAGGCTATTCTGCAAAATACAAACTTCCCATCATCACCAGACGGGTCTTTGGCGGCTTACCTCATGTTGGTGGAGAAATTCACCACAGTCCTTCAAACAAGAGGCATTCCCATTCCTTCCACATTTGCAGAGGCAAATGAAATATACCAGCTGCTGGCCAATGAGACAGGGACTTTTTAACTGCTTATCCAACTAAATAAAACCATATAAAAGGGACCAAATTATTAAAAAAGTGCTACAAATGAATATGCAAAACATGTTTAATGATGTGAACATACATTGAAACAAATAATAAAACATACCAGCAGTGTTAGACAGAGAGAGAAGGGCTGTGATTATAATGTTAACATTTTACCAACATTGGTATTTGTACTACAAACTGAAAATGACAAGAAATGTTACACTGTCCATGTGATAATCCGTAGCATTTACCATTCGTAACCATAACGGCTCTTTAAATCTGGCCCCTCCACTGTTTTTAGGGACAGCACCACAGAGGAAGCTTCAGGTCTTGATGCTGCATCATAGTGCAACATTGTACCAATAAACTGATACTTGTCGCTCAGATGTTTTAAAGCTTGTGGTGGCACCTTTTTGGCCATTAGACTGCACAACTCTCTTTGGTTTTTCACTGTCCATGGCACTGATTTCGTGAAAATCTCCAGGTATGTTGCTCCCAGAGACCAGATGTCAGAACTACTGGAAGCCTGTTCAAATTCAACTAGACACTCTGGGGCCATATAAAGAAAGGTTCCACCCATTGGCCCTATTCCTCCTCCAGTAAGTCTGCTTCCTTGTCGTAGTACAACTGTGTCTCTGATGTTGGCAAGGCCCCAGTCTGTCAGTACAGCCTTTTTTGAGAATTGGTCGATCTGTTTAAAGTATCAAAATAGGTTTTAAATCATTAAATGTATATGTTTTTACATATACTTACTGATTAACTAGAAAAAAACGTCTTACCAAAACATTGGCTGGCTTTAAATCTTGATGGATGACATTTTTTGAATGGATGTACTCAATGGCCATCGAGATGTCGAGGGCAACAAAATAACTGTCATCTCCTTCAAGCTACAAAAAACAAAAATACAATACAAATTTAAATAATAGACGTATGAAAGAGTTTAAAAGAGTCATATTTGACCAAAGAGAGAGATACACACACAACACAGCATAATCTTCACAAAAAAAACTAAACAAAACATAAGTTCAAACTACCACATACACAGCAAGAGACAACTTTGTTAATGTTATGTTGCCTGATTTGCTTTACTAATAGAAAACAATAACGTGTAAAGTTGTCATTATATTTAGAAATAATTGTTGCCTACTGACGTATGCATGATAAAGATTGTGAAGATTACTAACTGCTACTTTTTATTGGTAACACTTTACAATAAGGTCACATGTTAACATTAGTTAATGTATTAACTAAAATGAACAAACAACTGAAGTACATTCGCAATAGTTTCACAGTGCTTAAACGTAACAAATACAACTTTTGATATTAGTATGCTATTATACATGTTTGAAATTAACATTACGATCATAAATGCTGTGAAGTAGTGTCATCTCTTTGTTCATGTTACTACTAGTTATCTACTATTACAAATGAACCGTATTGTAAAGTGTTACCTTTTAATTAATAAAAGAGAATAAGGTAACAGAGTGTGGATCTCTTTAAGTATTAAGTAGTATTAGCTATTAAATGTTAAGACAATTTTTCACAAATGTTACATGAATAGTATGATTTTTTTTTTTTACCTTAACAGAAGAATGGTCATATGTGTAGTGCATCCTCAAGGTTGTGCCATGTATATACTCATTGGCCAGCAGGAAGGCGTTGTCAGTGCGGGCTGCAGCCATGAGTCGAACAATATTGGGATGGCTCAGTCGGCTATAAAATACAATGAAATGTTACAGGCATTTAGCAAATTATCAAGTAAAACTTAAATGACAACAATATAACTAGCACACAGTAGAAATGCACTGTTGTTATTAACAACTGTTCAATTCTCCCCAACTGTTAATATTAATATAAGATCAAATTAAAATGTATGTTTAATTATTAGATAGAATTAATGATGATGATTAATCTTACAGTGAGACCAGAATCTCGTGCTGGATATCTTGGTCTGGAAGTCCTGCGGTGCCATAGAGAATCTTTTTAATGGCAGCAGGGGTGCCCTGAAAGTAGCCTCTATACACTCTTCCAAATGCACCTTCCCCCAGCAGGTTCTCTTCTTTGTAATGGATTTGCGACTCATCCACATATGGTAGGCGCGGAATATATACTATATTTAATAAAGTTGAGATTGGAAAAATAAATCATATTATTTCATGCATTTAAAGAATATATCCACTTTAATACTAATTAACAAAAAATATTGTAAACTTATGTGTCTTGGTAGGCAATATTACTTACATGATGGTAATATGGTTACAACATTTGACGAAACATAAAACACTTGATTTTGTGGACATTCATCTTTTTCTGCAGATCCTATGCCTTCCTGGATGGGTTTCTCTGCAACAAGTTCTGGAGGATTGTACCCACTTGCACTTTGCTCTGAAAAATCTATTAGATCGCTTTAAAATGTACATTCTGCCATGATTTAATCACCCTCTTGCTGTTGCATATGGTATTATTATTTCCACTTAAAACACAAAAGGGAAAAAGTAACAACGATTATAACATTTTCTACACAAGGGCAGTTCATTATGACCACAGATGTCAAGCTCCAGAAGGACAAGACATACACAATTTATGAAGTATATTTAAAGTATTCTGGGTT
This sequence comes from Sinocyclocheilus anophthalmus, assembly GCA_018155175.1. Taxonomy (NCBI): domain Eukaryota; kingdom Metazoa; phylum Chordata; class Actinopteri; order Cypriniformes; family Cyprinidae; genus Sinocyclocheilus; species Sinocyclocheilus anophthalmus. The sequence continues at coordinate 55,708 of JADLZN010006942.1, read as the reverse complement.
CAGTTACAGGCACTAGTTTTTATGCAATACTAAATTTTAAGCATTGGTAAATATTCTGTTTTTCACCATTACACTTAGTGGTAAATAAGTAATCCCACATATAAACTATAAAATTATGGACGTTTTTGACCAGGAGTAACAGTTTCAATACAACAGTAGACTGATTAAGTGAAGTAAATCATGAGCAAATTTTTTTAAATCTCACAGACCGCAATCCTTTTCAAAGTTTTATGTTGCTGTGTACATTACATTAATTATCCGTGGTGGGGCCTCTTCAAGGATGATTTTTTGATATCTTTCTGGTTTTTTAGCAGTTCTTGGTTTCCACTCCATGGGAGCCATTTTTATCTTGGAACAAGTTGGTCCAAGTGTTGTTAAATCATGTTACATTTTCCATGTTAAATACAAATCAAAGTAAATTTTGACATACTTTTAATTTTAAGTTTACAATAGTTTTAAGTTTTAGTTCAGTAGTTATGGAAGCTATTGTAATGTAATTTTGGATGGATGGACAGACAGACAAACGATAGATAGATAGATAGATAGATAGATAGATAGATAGATAGATAGATAAGATAGATAGATTATTAGTGTTTAGATTTGTGCAGGTCTGACCCAAGTTTGGTGCTTGAAAGGCCTTGCACTAGTTAGAGTCAGAAATTTTAGTCTCAGCAAAAGAATAATAATTATTTTATATAGCATTTCAGTAATTTGGCTTGAGAAAGCTAACTAATAATAATAATAAAACGTCTAAGCAGTAGTTCAGTCAGTTGAACTATTTAAAGCAATTATTAAGTCGAATTTCAAGTCGACTTAATAATTGCCCCAACCTTATTGCTAACCTTTAAAAGGGGTTTTCCTTTTTGACGAAGGGGAAACTGGCATTTCTTCACTTGTGGTTTTATTAATTGTTTTGCCTTGGTAAAAACTTGTGCTGCATCTGTAATACGGACATAAGATTTCCATTAAACAATCATTTTGAAATGAAAGAACTGGCAACGAAGCAAACAAAACAACTCTTTTATAATGACAGTTGAACTGACTTTCAACTTACTTTTTTTTTTTACCAGGGTATAGAAAAATGTGTGTTTTATCATCTTGGTCTTTTATTCAAAATAATCCCCCAAGATCAGAAGTATCTATGAATAATTATCAAGTTTTCTAACAATTATTTCTTAACCAAATATATTTCTGTCTATAATATTTAAGTCTCCCTTTTTCCCCCAAAGTAACAGCTATGAATCTTCTGCTATGCATAATGACGAATGCATGACAAGGTATCTGTGACTATTCCTCCATTCTTCAGATTCAGAGGTCTATGCTAATGGGCTCTCCTCATCAGGTCATCCCACAGGTTTTAAATGTTAAATTCAGAATGATGAAAAGGCATGCCATGGCCTCTTTAAAAGTTGAAGACTAGGCCCACTTTGCACATATTTACAAAGGGTGACAACATTTCTGTAGGACACTGTACATTTTTGTTGTCTTACCCATGAATGTCTTCGGATTTTTTGTTTTGCTGGTCTCTAGAATGTTAAAGAGAAAAACAAAGTATATAGAAGAAAATTAATCAAATGAATATAAGTCTTGCCAATCTGTAAATATAAAAAACGGAATACCTGACGTTCCTTCTGCACCACGTTCAAGCAATAAATCCTTTACTCTGGCATCAAAGCCCTTTTGAGTAATCTCATCTACAAATCAGGCAAAGCAGAAGTGAATAAAACTAGCAGAAGTTTCCTAACCATGTATATGTGGTGATACACTGTATCTAATATAATTTCATTAATACAACAGAAAGCCCATTACATACCATTATCCAGTTGTTGTCTGAGAGTTTCGTACACCTTCAACTTTTCCATATTTCTGTTCTGAAAGTCTTTATAATACAATAATGATGTTAGCATATTACCAGTGGTGGACATTTTTGAGATTCACTGAGCTGTCTGTAGTTTGGGGGAAGTGGGGAGTGGGGATATTTCAGGATCTTTATCTAGATGGGCAACTTTGATAGTGACGAGGGCCTGCATTTTTTCTCCTTTATACCAAGGGGCAAGGTCAGGGCCGTCGCTAGTACTACTCAATTTCCTTTTTATTAAGGGAAATCAATATATGTAATTAGTTTTAAGGGTTTTATTATTAGGTATTTATTATTTAAATTTGTAACAAACAAATGTAAAGAGGTCATATTTTAGATTACTAGCCAACAGAACATTCTCAACACAACCTCAGAGAACAGTTAAAAATGGCTTATTCATAAAATAGTTATTAGAAATGGTATTACAATAATCCCACATATTACCATACATAAAAATATATTAAAGAACATGTATGCATTTGGCAAAAAAGTTTTGTTGACGACCCCTTATGAAAATTAACCAGTTTTATACTAGTAAAACTAATACAAGTGCAACTCAGGCGTCACTGGTGTATCTTTCATACTTCTCTTTGTGAGCAGGTGTGTAATTTACATTAAGATATTTAAAGAAATTGCGGGCCGCCAGTTGCCCATCCCTGTTTTAGATGTATGTACATATATAAAAAAAACTTCTATTATCTACAATGACATAAAATAATTACTTATTTTCCGGCCCATATTACTAGCTTTGATTGGCCTAGGGCGAGGTAGCTGATTAATTGAATAATTGTATTATTTTAAAAATGTTTAAATAATACAATCACATTTTAATCAAGCAGTCTAACTGTTAATAGCTCGAAAGAATTCGTTTTAATTTTACTATAGTTTGCCAACATAAAAGCTGGCTAGTTGCAATATGGCTAACTAACTTTTTAAACGTGCACACAAGACTCTCGAAATGCATGTTCTCTTCTGTATATAACTTAATTAGTGTAACATTTAAATAAAACTGTTAAAATATAATATATCAGATGCGGCTTACCTCCTTTTGCCATCCATCAACCGTTCCATACCACATCCTCTGAACCGCATGCGTGTGACGTCACATGGGGCGGGGCAACACGACGCTCCACCTGAGTCCGTTTCGTCTGATGCCTTTTTGTCTGATGCCTTTTTGTCTGAGTCCGTTTCGTCTGATGCCTTTTCGTCTGATGCCTTTTTGTCTGAGTCCGTTTCGTCTGATGCCTTTTTGTCTGAGTCCGTTTCGTCTGATGCCTTTTTGTCTGAGTCCGTTTCGTCTGATGCCTTTTTGTCTGAGTCCGTTTCGTCTGATGCCAATTGTTGAGCCTGACACTGACGTGCGTTTTTCCCTGAGACCTGAAGTCTTTGTCAGTCTGATGCACGATGCTGTGTTGGTCCATGACTGTTGGAAGCCCTGATGCGTGTTAGTCTGGGCATGACGCCTGTTCATTTGAATGACTGATGTCTGAGATGTCTAAAATGTACCCACCGTACCGTGGAGTACGTACGGTCTTTAGCGCTCCGTAATTAATACGTATTGAAATTATTGAAAGTATGCCATTTCGGATGCGCCCGAAAAGTCGGGTGATTAAGTGATTGGGACGTTTTGAGATTTCTGCCTTGTGCAAGGCTTTCCTTGCATAATTAAAAACATCCAGCCCAACGTACATTCATGATACAATACTGAAGTAAAAGCTGAAAGTTACTACCCAGGGGTTTGAGAGAACATGTTATATTTATAATGACAGGATGCGTGATGTACACTTTTCAGGTAAACTGAGTGCTGGCTGCGTTGTTCTTTTGTAATAGGGGTTAGTTGGTGCGAGGGGGCAAATTTGTCATTGTTTAGGGTATTGTCACATATTTACTGTTGATGCTCAAGTTAGTTGCGCGTACGTGTAATGACTGAATGTTGTGATAGCATATGTGGGGTCGTCGTCGGGGGGGGGTCTGTTTCCTCATATTACCAGTCCTCTTTATTGGGGGGTCTTGGTGGGTCAGTTCATAAATTAATTTTCAATACATGTAATTGAGGCAAAAGAAGGCTTGAAGTCCAAAAGTAATTGAAAACAGTTTAATAAAACAATGAAAAATCAAATAAAGAAAACAAAATACATTTTTACTTTTGTATGTTGTGTGGCCCGCCATCACCAATAACTGTTTGACAACGCATTAACCTTGCACTAACCTATAACTGAAACACCAAAATTTATATGGTTTCTATATTCTGCAAGAAAATCAGTAACCAATTTACTAACTAACTGACAATCTATCTCGTTCCTTCCCCGGCTCCGACTGCATTGGTTTAAAGCTTAGGGTTCATGTCCACGTGAGCGAACGACTCAAACCCCAGACTCGAGAGAACTAACTAATCTATCGCTTTCCGGCCAGACTGCTTGGTTAAAGCTTTGTGTGCTGTCACGTGATGAACGAACGACCAACCCCAGACTCGAGAGATAAACTAATCTTATTCTCTTCCGGCGCAGACTGCATGGTTACAGCTTATGGGTCCTTGCACGTATGAACGAACGACTCAACCCCAAGACTCAGAGAATAACTAATCTATTCTCTTTCCGGTTCAGACTGCATTGGTTAAAGCTTATGGTTCTGTCACGTGATGAACGAACGACTCGTAAAAACCCGAAGACTCGAGAGATGAATTAATCAATTCTCTTTCCGGCTCAGACTGCATTGGTTAAAGCTTATGGGGCTGTCACGTGATGAACGAACGACTCAAACCCCAAGACTCGAGAGATGAACTAATCTATTCTCTTTCCGGCTCAGACTGCATTGGTTAAAGCTTATGGGCTGTCACGTGATGAACTACCAACTCAAACCCGAAGACTCGAGAGATTAACTAATCAATTCTCTTTCCGGCTCAGACTTCATTGGTTAAGCTTATGGGTCTGTCATGTGATGAACGAACGACTCGAAAAACCGATGACTCGAGAGATGAACTAATCAATTCACTTTATGGCTCAGACTGCATTGGTTAAACTTATTGGGCTGTCACGTGATGAACGAATGACTCAAACCCGAAGACTCGAGATTAACTAATCTATTCTCTTTCCGGCTCAGACTGCATTGGTTAAAGCTTATGGGGCTGTCATGTGATGAACGAACGACTCAAACCCAAAGACTCGAGAGATTAACTAATCTATTCTCTTTCCGGCTCAGACTGCATTGGTTTAAGCTTATGGGGCTGTCACGTGATGAACAAACGACTCAAACCCAAAGACTCGAGAGATTAACTAATCAATTCTCTTTCTGGCTCAGACTGCATTGGTTAAAGCTTTTGGGGCTGTCCCGTGATGAACGAACGACTCAAACCCGAACACTCGAGAGATGAACTAATCAATTCTCTTTCGGCTCAGACTGCATTGGTTAAGCTTATGGGTCTGTCACGTGATGAATGAACGACTCAAACCCCAAGACTCGAGAGATGAACTAATCTATTCTCTTTCCGGCTCAGACTGCATTGGTTAGCTTATGGGGCTGTCACGTGATGAAATAACGACTCAAACCCGAAGACTCAAAAAATTAACTAATCAATTCTCTTTCCGGCTCAAACTGCATTGGTTAAAGCTTATGGGGCTGTCACGTGATGAACGAACGACTTAAACCCGAAGACTCGGGAGATGAACTAATCAATTCTCTTTCGGCTCAGACTGCATTGGTTAAGTTTTTGGGGCTGTCACGTGATGAACGAACGACTCAAACCCCAAGACTCGAGAGATGAACTAATCTATTCTCTTTCCGGCTCAGACTGCATTGGTTAAAGCTTATGGGGCTGTCACGTGATGAACGAACGACTCAAACCCGAAGACTCGAGAGATGAACTAATCTATTCTCTTTCCGGCTCAGACTGCATAGTTAAGCTTATGGGTCTGTATGCAGGGGAGGGTTTATGGGGCTGTCACGTGATGAACGAATGACTCTGAAAAACCCAAAGACTCTAGAGATGAACTAATCAATTCTCTTTCCGGTTCAGACTGCATTGGTTAAGCTTATGGGGGCTGTCACGTGATGAACGAACGACTCAAAAAACCCAAAGAAAGCGAGAGATGAACTAATTAATTCTCTTTCCAGCTCAGACTGCATTGGTTAAAGCTTATGGGGCTGTCACGTGATGAACGAACGACTCAAACCCCAAGACTCGTCAGATAAGAGGTGAGGTAATCATAGACTGAAGACCCAGGTAAACAATGAATTCATATTTTCTGTTTCTTATAGCATTATAGTTTTGTATGTAGTTTTGACTTTGCAGGCAGCGTTTTTGCACAAAGGCACCTCATGAAACTGATTTCGGACAGGCTTCTGAGGCAGCGTAACGGTTTAATGATCTACAACAAATTAGAACGAGTTTTGATTATACTAAACAAATATTTAATTATCATAATACTGATTTCTCGCTAGAAATAACATCAAAGGTGCAAAAAGTTAGTCAGAAACATACATTTACACACAAACTGACCACCAAACGCAACTTTCCCAACCAACCATCCCGGAATGGAATGCACAGGATTGTGGGATATCAAAGGCAGCGAAGGATACATCTATCTGCCTTCAAAATTCTACCAGAAGAAGGTACCTCCGGAGACAGGAAGTGAAGCAGAATTTAGATTTGGACATGCCTTCATGCCTTCCTGCCTTGAAATGCTGCATTTGGACGCAGCCGTTAATCTCGCCGTGATGACGTCACCAGTCGCGCATTCAGTCAGCGTCGAGTCTTCTGAGGAGAGGCGAGCAGTTCACGGTATTTCTCATATTTACACAACCATCAAACATTTTATAGAGTTTAAGCAACATATACAGGCTCATTTGTGCATTGTTTTCATCGGGTACTTCGGGTGCATCTTTTCTGGCGTCTTTCTACTGAATGAACATTTAGTGCAGCAGCAGCGAGTATGATAACATTATAACTATTTAGTGCATGAAGACCTGAGCGATTTTGTGTGCTTTTGTATGTTCGTTTGTTGCGATGTTTGGACTTTTAATGCCACTGTTACTGAATGTTAAGTCATCATAAGTCAAAGTTTCAGATTTGTCAGGGGAATTGTTGATGCTGCAATTTAATTATTATTATTATTTTTACTTTTATTTCTCTTTTGGCATTTAGCATTGACTGATCACATTTGTTATATTTACTGTATGTTGTTAAAATATATTGTAAGAGGAACTTAAATAGTTTTTGTTTTGTCCATATACGGTAGTCATATTGTGAGAAATGTATTATCTTCCAATATAGCAGATTTATAGGCATTCCAGTATATTCTGACTCAGTTTCTAACTGCAAACTCTCAGAATAAAGTGAGATGATCTGCTGATGATCGTGAATGGCTTGTTTAATAGCTGATAGTCTGAGGCTCATCAATATTAGTGAGCTGCTGAAAAGATCTTTATTTCATGTCAGTAGCTCCTGTTTTCTCCTCATTTATTGTGCTGATGTCTTCAGATCTCCTGTAAATTGACACTTAAAGCTCAATTCATTTGAGTATCTGTTTATTTGGTAATGATTTAGGTTACAGCCTGCAATGTACTGCGTAATTAAGCAGAATTTACAGCGTACCTATTTGTAATAATAGTGCTTCCAGTACCTACTAGTAGGTATAAGGGAACAATATGCAACGTTTGGGGAATAAGGGGGTAATAATCTATAAAATTACAACTCATTTATACTGTAAGTATTTTGAAACTACGAGGAACTTATTCTGAAATTACAAGTACAGTGGGGCAAATAAGTATTTGATACACTGCTGATTTTTCAAGTTTTCCCTCTTTCAAAGAATGGAGAGATCTGTAATTTTCATCGTAGGTACACCTCAACTGTGAGACAGAATCAAAAAAAAAAAATCCAGAAAATCACATTGTATAATTTTTAAATAATTAATTTCCATTTTATTGCATTAAATAAGTATTTGTCACCACCAACATCACGAATTCTCCTCTCACAGACCTGTTAGTTTGTCTTAAGAAGCCTCTATCCTCTCACACTCATTACTGTTTAATCGCACCTTGTGAACTGTTACCCTGGTATAAATACACCGGTCACACACTCAATCATCAGACTCCAACCGCGTCCACATGGGCAAGACCAAAGAGCTGTCTAAGGACATCAGGGACAAAATTGTAGACCTGCACAATGCTGGGATGGGCTACAGGAAAATAGGCAAACGGCTTGGTGAGAAGGCAACAATTGTTGGCGCTATTATTAGAAAATGGAAGAAATTCAAGATTACTGTCAATCTCCCTCGGATTGGGGCTCCATGCAAGATCTCGCCTCGTGGAGTATCAATGATCCTGAGAAAGGTGAGGGATCAGCCTAGAACTACACGGGAGGACCTGGTCAATGACCTGAAGAGAGCTGGGACCACAGTCTCAACGGTTACCATTAGTAACACACTACACCGTCATGCATTAAAATCCTGCAGCGTGGGCAAGGTCCCCCTGCTCAAGCCAGCACATGTCCATGCCCGTCTGAAGTTTGCCAAAGACCATCTGGATGATCTAGAGGAGGCATGGGAGAAGGTCATGTGGCCAGAGGAGACCAAAATAGAAGTTTTTGGTATAAACTCCACTCAACGTGTTTGGAGGAAGAAGAAGAATTAGTATATCCAAAGAACACCATACCTACTGTGATGCATGGGGGTGGAAACATCATGCTTTGGGGGTGCTTTTCTGCAAAGGGGACAGGACGACTGCACCGTATTGAGGGGAAGATGGATGGGGCCATGTATCGCGAGATTTTGGGCAACAACCTCCTTCCCTCAGTAAAAGCATTGAAGATGGGTCCCCCGCCCGTGGCTTGGTACTTCCGCATGACAATACCCCAACCACGCCAGGGCACTAAGGATCGGACTCCGTAATAAGCATTTCAAGGTCCTGGAGTGGCCTAGCCATTCTCCCGACCTGAACCCAATAGCAAATCTATGGAGGGAGCTGAAACTCCATGTTGCCATGCTGCAGCCCCAAAACCTGAACAGCATCTGGAAACACCTTTATGAGGAGTGGGCCAAATCCCTCGCAGTGTGTGCAAACCTGTCAAGAAACTACAGGAGCGTCTTACCTCTGTATTGTAACAAGGTTTGCTGATACCAATATTAAAGTTCATTTTCTATTGTATAAATACTTATTTCATGCAATAAAATGGAAATTAATTATTTAAAATCATACAATGTGATTTTCTGGATTTTTTTTTTTATTCCGTCTCTCACAGTTGAGGTGTACCTACGATGAAAATTACAGATCTCTCCTTTCTTTGTAAGTGGGAAAACTTGAAAAAAATCGGCAGTGTATCAAATACTTATTTACCCCACTGTATATGTGGGTAGTATGACCACCGACCGGATGTAACAAGAGGGTAACAAGGGCTCAATTTAAATTACAGCCCCGGATGTTACACTTACCACAGTAACTACATATAACAATGGTTGTATTTTGCACAGTATTAAGAAAAAAATGTTTCGAGACTGTGGAGTACTCTATAATTAACAAATAGGTACGCTGTAATTCTGCTTAATTGCGCGTACTGCGGGTGTAATCTAAATTGTTACCGCTTATTTCTCCACTCAATCTGTACATTTAATTTTCTGTTTATGCTTTTAGAGCTGTTTCTCTTACAGTTACTTTTCTAGATATCTGTCGATATTATAATAAGGACACCTACATCAATTATATCAGAATTAGCAATAACCAGAATTAGCAGGTGATTATCATCAGTCTTTCTTTATGATAGACTCTATAACTGTTAATGTGTCATATATATGGGTCAAAGACGCAAATGTGTTTTCAGCATCAAAATAACGTCAGCTTATCACTTTCTTTTGTGTGAATTTTATTTATTTTTTTAATGAAATAATAAATGTTTATTTCTGAGCAAAAAAAAAAAGACTAAAATTAATTAAATGTAATTGAGTGTAACAATTTGTTTCTATGTCCAAACATTTGGACATCAATATATCTGTTACACTGAATGACGATGGAACATTATTTTGCTCATATTTAGACATTTGATTTTCTCTAAAGTTATTTGAAACATTAAAGCGGACACTTTCCTTGCATTTAATATGCTTTCTATGTACATAAAGTCAGTTAGGGTATACCTCCCGCTCGCCCGTCCTGCTATTTTAATGCATACACTACAAAGTTCCTTTTTGACCCTGTAAAAACAAACAAACTGATATAATCTGATTTAGACGATCAGCTCCTCCAACCAAACTGCAATTCAGTAAATGAAGCCCCGCCTCCTGTAATTCACCAATAAATGCTGGAATTTTCCTGTCAGTTTACAAGTGCAGACGAACATCAAACCATCAGGAAGAAGTGAAATCTGCAAAGACTGAGTTTATTAAAGAGGACAGAGAGAACATGAGTGATCCAGAACCCTGCAGAATGAAACGCACTGAAGAACAGCGAGGTTGGTGTTTATTACACAAGAATGTTAACTGTTTTGGAAGCTTTTGACACATTCTTAAAATAAGTAAAAAGGGACGTTTTATCAGATGAAAACATTCTAAAGTTAGGTTTACAATGCATGGTTCTGGCTTAATGGATGTGAAATTTACCCAGTAGACAAAGCAATAATACAATATGTTCACGATCTTTGTCCTTAGAATGAAAATTTCTAAGAGTTAAAAATAATATATATTCTGTCATTTCTATAATTTTGTTACAGAGAAGAGAACGAGGAGAGTGAAGAACTGAGTGAAGTGGAGGAGAAACCTCATGTCAAACCTGGAGAAAAGCCTCTGAGTCGCTCGAAAACTAAAAATAAATTTTTAAAGAAAAGAAGAGCTGAGAAATCATTCACCTGCACTCAGTGTGGGAAGAGTTTCTCATGCAAAAGCAATCTTAATGTTCACATGAGAGTTCACAAAGGAGAAAAGCCATTCAAGTGTGATCGCTGTGGGAATCGATTCACACAAAAAGAAAGCCTTAACTTACACATGATGATCCACATGGGAGAAAAGACGTTCAAATGTGACCAGTGTGAAAAGAGATTCTCAAACAAGCAACATCTTAAGTTTCACGAAAGAGTTCACACTGGAGAGAGGCCATTCACATGTGGTCAGTGTGGGAAGGGCTACACACAATCATCACACCTTAAAGGACACATGAGGATCCACACTGGACAGAAGCCGTACGTTTGTGATCACTGTGAAAAAACATTCTCAGGGAAACATAATCTTGATGTTCACGTGAGAATCCACACTGGAGAGAGGCCGTTCACATGTGATCAATGCGGCAAAACATTTCTTGATTCATCAGCCCTGAAGAAACAATTGACGGTTCATTCGAAGGAGAAGCCATATTCATGTTCTTTATGTGGAAAGAGATTTTCTCGTCTGCGAACTTTAAAATTACATCAGAAAACACATACTGGTGTAGGAGCTCATATGTGCTTTAAGTGGAAAGACTTTTACTTCAGAATCCCATTTAAAACGGCATTAGATTATTCACACTGGAGAAAAACCATACAAGTGTTCACACTGTGACAAGAGATTCAGTCTGTCAGAACATCTGAAAAGACATGAGACGTTCCACACTGGAGAGAAACCACACACGTGTGATCAATGTGGAAAGAGTTTCACTTGATCATCAACCCTTAAAGTACACATGAGGGTCCACACAGGAGAAAAGCCATATGCATGTGATCAATGCGACAAAAGATTTCTTGAGACATCATCCCTGAAGAGGCACCTGACAGTTCATACGAAGGAGAAGCCACATTCTTGTTCTTTATGTGGAAAGAGTTTTTCATGGCGGCAAAATTTAAAATCACATCAGAAATTATATAACGCTGTGAGAGATTATATGTGCTTTGAGTGTGGGAAGACTTTTATTTTGGAAAACCGTTTAAAACGGCACCAGAGGATTCACACTGAGAAAAAACCATACAAGTGTTCACACTGCGACAAGAGATTCAGTCAGTCAGCACATCTGAAATCACATGAGCAGATCCACAATAGAGAGAAGCCACACACGTGTGATTAGTGCGGAAGAGGTTTCGCTATGAAAAGTCGCCTGAAGCTACACATGAAGATCCATGCATCCAAACCAGACCACCGTGATCAATGCGGGAAGAGTTGATGTTGTGTGTGTTTTAAGTGCTGGAAGTCCTACACTACAGATGCTGAACTGAAAGCACCAAAACATCACTCTGTATAAAAAATTTTTTTTTTTTAAGTGTTCATACTGCAACAAGAAATTCAGTCTGTCAGAAACCCTGAAAGCACATGAAAGGATTCACACTGGAGAGAAACCACATCAGAGACTCATCAATGAATACACAGATCTGCCTCATTCATTTTCTCTTTTGCTTGACTTTTGTATTTGCTTCAAGTAAAGTTGATTAAACTCATTTTAAAGGTGACATATTATGCCCCTTTTTACAATATGTAATATAAGTCTCTTGTGTCCCCAGACTGTGTCTGTGAAGTTTCAGCTCAAAATACTCCACAGATCATTTATTATATCATTTTGAAAATGCCTATTTTGAGTGGAAGCAGAAACAAGCTGTTTTTCGGGCCTGTGTCTTTAAATGCAAATGAACTGCTGCTCCCCGCCCCCTTTTCCAGAATAGGGTGCCATTTTAGAAGCCCAGGTGTTGCATATCAGTGAGTAGCAATGGTGCTTTGAAACCCTTATGGATCTTTTGTTTCAAGTCATCGGAGCGCTTATCAAACTGCCAAAGTCACGTGATTTCACATTTCCAAATTTCAATGGGTTGCCACTAGGGGGGCAATGATCTCGGTCTGTAGTTTTTATCTGATCTCAGATCAGTTTTATAAGTTTGTGGAAATTTTAATAAGACATTTGTATAATTAAGAGGATTAATAGCATTTAAATTCTCTTATTGGCCTGTTTAGCAGAGCCAGCCATAAAACAAACAAAACAAGCCCTGAAAATTGAAAAAGGAACATACTGTTTTATACAGACACTTAATATTTAATGGTATTAGATGGTTAGTTAATTGCATTTGAAAGATTATACATTTAATAAAACATTTGCACTGGGTTTGTAAAATATATATTTTTTATGAATGCATTTAAAAAAAAAATCGCTTTTTTGAAAAAAAAAAAAAAAAAAATGTATTTTTGTTGCATTTACACTCTTTTGACCAACAGGTGTCACCAACAGAGTGGATCTCAACCATGGGTCTGGTGCCCACCGGGGGCCTCAAGATGACTTTAATGTTTAAACTGATGTAGGGTATCAGAGCGAATCAGACATTTTAAGATTTGATCAGTTTGGTGTTGAACAACCCAAAGAGCCGAATTTCACAGACAGGCCCAAGGCAACAGGATGTTTGTAAATCAGATCCTGGCGCCACGAGTCTGAAGCAAGCCTAACCAACCAACTCTTTCAGTTAACAGCTTGCAACATTAACACAAAAGAGAGAACAACTCAGCAAGGAGATTGTCAAATTTGGGGCAAGTAACCAAGATTAATGGTCAAAGACACAGCATATCATGACCATCACATGAGGAAAATCATTAGTAGAAACTGCGTTGGGCGTTTCCCCCACCTAGAAGACAAAGACCATACTGAGATTCCTTATGAGACCTTTTAACCTCTGGTCTTCACAGAACATGTCCTTATGTTCACAGAATGGCACAATGGAGTCTTTTTAATAACTTTTAAAGTTAATAAAATGGAAATCCTCCCGGTGCTCCCGAATAGCCAATCGGGGCCTGACTGTGATCATTCAAACATCTCTTACTGTGAGCGGAAACCCTATGAAATCTCAAGCACACAGACAAGAGAGGAAGCCAGAGCTGAACTCATGCTGACAGCACTGTTATTTAGTTATTTTACACAGTTTTACAATTCTGTATTTTAATCACAACAACAACATGAAGATCATTCAGCTTCAGCTCTGTGACTTTATTACATGTGTTATATTACATTATTACACTTGAGTGTATATTCACATACAGTTATGTGAAAGATTCTCATAAATTGTTTTATGATATTATTGATCTTGATATTATCACTTAACCTTGTTTTTAAGCAGGTAATCTTTATAATGCATGCTTTTTTCCATTTTTTATCTTATAGATGTATCAATCTGTTGTCAAGCTGCAGTATCAGATCTATTCACTGATTTGGGATCAAATGTGAGCATAAACTGTGATCTTGATGAAAATGAGGTTTATTGGATTTTACCGAAAACAGCAGATCCTCCAACAGTCATTCTACGATCAATGTCAACTTCAACAACACATTTTTACTTCAATAAAACATCCAGAAAGAGATATTCAGTGCAGTTTAAACATAGTCTGGTTATAAATAATGTGACTGCTGATGAATTAGGAGTTTATTACTGTATGAACACAGAAACACCTCCAAAACTCAGCAACAGCACCAGAATATACTTCACTGGTGAGTTCATTTACTTCAGAAATAAAAACATATTGATGATCACGGCTTACATTTGTCATTCACTGCTTTTACTTTTTACACACTTTCTTTAGAAGCAGCTCAACTAACTGAGTGTCAAAATCATACAGCGGTGGAGTTTATTGATCAGAATCAAACACAATATCAGATTATCATCATCTCTGCTCTGATGAACAGACTTCTGCTCATTCTGCTGATCAGGGAGTTATTCTTCTTTAAGAAACATGACATTAGGAAATTAAAATATACTATGTTGGTAATTTGTACCAATTTTTTTAATTAGTCTTTTGACATTTTATATGTGGCTTAATATGTTTTGTTAGAGTTGAAGAATTTTGCATCTGAATTTTCTGTTTCATTTGTAGTTTTTGCAGCTGGAAAAACAGAACGGCTTGAAAAACACATTCATGATGCTGATCTACTGCAGACACAAGTTACATATCAGCCTCAAGACTAAAACCAATCAGGTAAATGATATGAAATCATCATTAATATCATTCCTAACATTCATTAATGTAAGTTTGGATAATCATGCAGGATTCCCGATTAACTATTATTTCAACAAACTCTCTTAATATTGTCTTCAGTTCGCAGATGGGAACTTTCTGAGCTAAAAATACTTGTGAAGACAACAGCAGTTATGTGTGACACTAAAATATGTTCTTATCATGTGGATTACATTGTGTTTAATGTCAAGAACTAATCATTTTACAGTGTGATATCAGGAGTATTGGAGAGACTGGGGCTGGTTGCCACTCGTTTTACTCCAATAAAAATGAGAACTTGATAATAAAGTCTAATAATAGATAATACGTTTGTTTATGAGCACATACCTTAAAGTCTTGACTACTGAACACGTCCACTGTTATAGCTAGGGAAAAGCTAAGTTTATTTTATGACTACATTAACTCAATCAAACATTAGGAATCGTCACATTCAGTGATAAATGGTCTTTCATTCATAGCGATGTGTAGTTGCTAATTCAGTCAGGATTTAGCATGTAAATATGTGATTGCAAAGTGGTTCTTTGGAAACAGCCTAGCATGAGTAATGGATATATATTATGACAATTTGTTTTCAGCAAAAACCATGTGGTTAAACACAACTGAAGCAATAAACCAAAAGCAGAAACCTTTTCCACTGGTTTGGTCACTTGACAGCCAATGAAAAACAAGGCCACACTGAAAAAAAAGATTTGTTGGATTTACTCAATTGAATTGTGGATATTGGTTCCACACATTCAGTTTGAGTTCAGCGTGTTCTACGCATTTATGTGGGTTCATTATAATACTTTGTGTTAATCAGATGTATTTTCAAAAAGTAATGTGTACATGGTCTTTTCAAGTTATCCTAACATAATTCACTTATGTTAGCTTAACATTATTATTTTATTTTAGATATATGCTTTGATCATGTTAATTCTGTGCAATTAAATCAAGTTATCGTAACATAATTTTAATAACTTCACTAAAATTAAATTTTAATACAAATTTTAATGGTTTGTGGTCGCATGTTTCATTTCATTTCATTTTCAATAACACAAAAACCTTCTGTAAATCCTTTATTTAATCATTTGAACACTGCGTCATTTAAATTACGTCTAAACATTGTGCTTTCAAAAAGCATAAATAACTTCTCTGATGATTAAATGTAATAAAACTACATATTAGTTTTAATGACTAGTATAAAAACAAAGACAGTTACTGTTGTATGCATAACATATAGTGCACCAATATATGTAAACCTTCATAAGAACTTTTGTAAACAAGATCATAAACATAAGTAACGTTACACTGCATGTAACTGTGTGTTTAAAAACGAATAAAACATTGTAACACTAATCATTTAGTTCATTTCTCTCAGAAACCTTAAAACTGTACCCAAGAACCAGTACCTGGAACTGTTATTTCAAGAAAAACGCTTTCGTTTCAAAGATATTTATATATAGATTAATTACAAAATCTACTAGCAGTCTATGCTGAAGATCATAGTGTGAATATTTTTTATCATTTAATGCTGTATTGATCAATTTGTCCCGGAGCATTTTTAGAAGACTTGCTCCTAAAAGTCAGTCAAATTGTACTCTTCTGTCATTTTCTCCAAGAGCACTGTCTATATTTGTAATCCTCCTCTTTATGTTTTAATAACTGAAATGTAAAAATAATGTTGACATACAGTATCTGACCCTTACCCAAACTATAAACAGTGTATCTTATTTATGCTAGTTCATCCATGTGCAGGGTTTCTGCAGACTTGAACAAGTTAAATTTAAGACTTTTTAAGACCTTTTTAATACCACCTTATATGAAATTTAAGACCTAAACCTGTAATGGAAATACACATTTTATTACATATACAGTATGTAATATTTAATGTGTATAAATTAAAAAGAAAACAAAATATCATTGCTGTAATAAATTATATTTATTACTACGATATACAGTGAACTTTTCATGTCAGCAGACGATATTCCATACAAAATATCCCCACAAAATAACTGCATCACTGAGATTTTTGGTGGAGTAAACAATTTATTCTGAAACAATATTTTCATCAGTGTTCTATCAGCTTTTACATACTTAAATCTGCATATTTACCTTTACAAAGGCCTGTTTGTAACCTTTTTAGATGTATGCGTCATCTTACATGTCAAATTATTACAATTTATCAATAAATTCAATATACACTATAGGGCTGCTACCAGTCAGATTAAATAATTTACACTGCAAATAACAATAATTACAATTGCAATAAATAATGTTATGAGATTAATGTTTTAAATGCATTTATGAGTATACAAATAAGAAATGTTGAGGGGGAAATGCATACTTTTCAACAAACTTCTCAACTGAACTACCAGTAAGTGACGGTAAGTCAATTAATGAGTGAGTCATTGAGTCATTCATTCAACTGATTGAGTGTGTTATTATGCTGGCATCTGAAGGACGTTCGTGGACAGCCGACTCCTAAAGTTTTTCATATTCTTCATATTATGTGTGGTGGTCAGATAAGTTTAAATAGATTTTTACCTTTTATGGGCATTTTACCTTTATAAAGCCATTTTTTTTTATCTTTTGAGTCAAATTCTTACATTTAATCAGTGAATTAGAATAATAAGACATTTGGGCTGTTACCGAGCAAATTAACTCAGTATCAACAAAATTAATCTTTGCGATCCAGACATAAGCTGCATCTGAAGTGGTATTTAGATGTATTTACACACTGTTTATTGCAGGACATTAATGCATTTAACCTGCAGTTACAAATGCATAAATAATGTTTTGATATATTAAACATTGAATACTAATATTTGAAATAATTAAAAAAAATGAAAAGATACTTTAAATGTTAAATTAAAAGCGCCAGTAGGTGGCAGTAAGTCACTGTTAAGTGAGTCATTGCGACTGAACCGAATCATTTAAACGGTTGATTCATTCAGGAACGAAACACTGTCATGTTGCTCAGAGACACAAAACAGCTCTGTGGCTGTATTCGGAATGATTTTTTTTTGTTGGCGAAATAGAGCAAAACAGGCAATATGGTGTCTAAAACAAAGTCTCTTTATAAAACTTCTAGTTTATTGAACTGTAACTGTAAAAAATCAGTATCACATTTGTAATCATGCTGATTTTTGGAGAAAAAACGGCACGCTCCATGTGAACTTGAGTATAAATATACACATTTTCTGCCCCCATGTCTTGAATTTGTGATCATTCCGAATGTATTTTAATAGACTGAATCATGCAGTGATCAGGCAGAGCACTAGACTTCACGTAATGCGTGCACTCTGTAGGTGTTTTGAATATTTGTTTTTTTTTTATTTTTTGCGTCTGCGATCTTGACCGAAATTGCTCACTTGTCATGGTGTTAACTATATCATGTTATGAATAAACTAAACATTCTGAATTTTACCTCAGTGTGTTTCTTCTGAGTTTATGTGTGCTGTCACGCTCATTTGTTCTGAAGTCTCGAGACAAACAGAGTGAGCCTCTGGCAGCGCGAGCTTGTATTCTGCAGTTCTCTCTGATGACGCAGTAACTTACAGCGGGTTTCTTCGGTCTGTCCAATGATTGTAAAGTCGTTAGGTCCGACAGACTGAAGATATTTTAGCGGTAATGAGACCAAAAATAATTAAGACCCATCGAATCCGAATTTAAGACATTTTAAGAATGTTTAAGGCCTTATATTAGGAAAACATTAAGAAATTAAGACTTTTTAAGGACCCGCGGACACCCTGATGTGTCATAGATTCAGCTCTCTAATCAATAAACTTTTGAGCCAGTCCAAAGAAGGGCCAAATTCAGACAAAAAGGGATAAAGAAACAAGAGTAGGCAAAGTGGAACCGTCTAAACAACTGTTTACCCTCTGCAGTGGTGTCTTGCATGAAGGCTGCTGGAATTTTCTTGGGTTGATCGTTTATAGTCTCAGCAGTCATTCAAAAAGCGGTCCATCTCACTGATGGAGTTTAGATTTGAGATTTTGGGCCTTGATAGAGAGTTCACCTACATCCAACTCCATGATGCGCTTTTGCAGAATTTCAAAAGTAAAACGCAACTTTGTGGGGTACTGCAGGTTAAGAGCATAAATTAGACCGAACAACATTGACGTTGCAAAAGTCACACTGTCAAGGTCCTGTAGCTAATCAACTCATGGGGAAATATGAATAATTAACCATAACTAGTTATAATTAACTATTCATATTTTAGATCCACTGTAGATATTTAGCTGACCACTCAGGGTCAACCGTCTTGTCAATTCTAAGAACGTTAATTTCCTGGTTAAAGGAAATAACTTTCTTACTGTACAATTCTATAAGTTTGTAACGTAATCTGCATGATTATTGACATCCAGTTATGAGGAAACAATGAACAACGTCAAGTGTGATAAAAGTAAGGTTTTATTAACTACATAAACACTAAACTAGTCTAACATACTACATAAAAACATAAACTGGTCTAACACACACACACAAACACACAAACAAACACACACAGATACAGTTGGTATAGGAAAGGGTTAAAGTTTAGCACTTAAGAAAGAGACATAAGGAATGACATTAATGGAACCATTTTGCATATTCAGCAGATCTAAAACCTGAGGAAAACGTCAGATTCTTAGTTCAAACACACCTTGTAAAAAGGTGTAACTGATACTTAATGCATCAATTAAATCGACTAAGTTTGATACTTGCGTATGTCTGAAAAAGATTCCTGATGCAATCTTAAGGCCCCAAGATCTTGCTGAAGTTGGTTGATGAGAAAGAGCTAGTTTGAGTCAGAATCACTTGATGAATGAAAAGGACTAGGCCGGAGCCTGGCACGAGCTTTGGTATCCTGGAGCGTTTCTCACATCTTCATCTTAGCATCTCACTGAACCACCGACTGGGGCGGGTCACATGGAGTGTGGCCTTTTAAAGCCTGCAGAGATTCACGCCTCTCAAGATGGGTTCGTCCAATGAGGAAGGCTGAAATCCCAAGCGGGAGGTTGGAAATACTGGGGATTTTTATGACTCTTTGTCTGTAAGCATGGTATTTTGCATATGTAATTCGCTGGAGTGTTGAGGCACAAATTAGTACCGATTCTTAGAACATCAATATGTTGCATAGGTATCAGCATATAATATACACACTTGTTTCGATCATAAGAAGGCGAATTCATAGATACTAGACATGAAATAGTTACTTATATAAATGAGTGGTTTATCGTAAGCATGAAAAAAAATAGTCTATAATACAACAGATTAAAAACAACACAGCAATAATATACACAATGACCTGAAAGATATGTGTATTCAATCAAAGAAAGGTTTTCCTATAATTAATTTTAAGAAAAGTCCATTTCCCTGTGCATTTGTGTCCCTTCCCTTTGTTTCTTCTGGGAGAATGCAGCTAAGTAGGTTCGGCTCGCATTCCACAAGTTGTAAATGTTCTCGGTTGCCATGGAGCCAGGGGCCTGTTCGGATTCCTGGGGTGTTACAAAGTATTTGTTAAATCTAGCTAACAAATATATATTGTGTGTTGGAGTGGTCCAGACGCTACAGTCCTGAAGCACTGCCACACCCTCTAGCACAATTCCCACATCATGGGCTTCATTGTCTGCAGTGTCCTTTATCACGAAGATGCCCATGGTGGTCTTCTCAATGGCACTCTGTAAAAGATCTTCTTCCATGTCTTAAAGACAGAAAACAAGATGAATATGTATTTAACACATGAACAAGAAATATGAGGGGTAGCTTTTTTGTAACTTACTAGGCAAGTAATTTTTAGAAAAATGCCAATGCTTGCGGTGACCTCAATCTTCTATCCACATTATTAAGCAAGTCACAGTTCTTATGCAATATGGTGAGGAAGAAAGCTATTTTTGAAGATGAAAAGTATGAAACAATGCAATGTCTTGCAAAAGGCATCAAAACAAACAATATTTTGCAAAAAGCAAATAGAGATTATTGAACTGTCAAAAGATTTGTGAGTGACTTAGAGCACAGAGTATTTTGGTCAGATAAAGATTAATTAAGGAAAGTTTCTGTCAAAAATTAATTGTATTGTAATGGCAGCTGTAAAAAACTGTGACTTGCTTAATTATTATTTTAAAACTTAAGTAAATAAGTGTGCTCTGTACGGACATTTAGAAGTTAAACAAGTATAGCTATATGTCTAGTGGATAAAATGGAATTGTTAAATTTATGTTGCAGTGTGCATATTTTATGAAATTATGGTTTTTAGATGTAGTAATGCGTTGCTTGTTGAACATAGTACAGATTCCATCGGTTAAGCTATAACCACTCACCACATTCTCCTGAATGAGATCTTTAGGGTCCTCATTAAGATAGATACAGAGTCCTTTGATGGCAAGTTCACGAGCTGCATCAATGTCATCCTTAAAAAAATAAGCCAGAGCAGAAAAAGAAAGGTTAGTTTAAGACATTACTCAAAACACAATTAAAAAAAAGAGCACAATGGGTCTCATTCACTAAAAGTTCATAAAAATTTAAATTTGGCAAAATGTGGCATGTTATGGCAAATATGCATGTTATGGTCTAGAACAGTGTTTCCCAACTGGGGTGCCGTCTGTCGAGAGCAGGGGTGCTGTGTAAAAATCCTTTATTAATATTTTTTAATTGCTAAAATGTAAAAAAAAAAAAAGCATCTATTATATAATATCCATTTCTGATGTTGCCAATAATTAGAGATGCACCGAAATTCCGGCTGCCGAAAATTATATCACTTTCAACGTGGTGGTGACGCTCTGCGTATTATCCGCGTCTATTCGGGTGCGCTCCGCTCATTGCTCCACCTCTATACTTCAATGCTCATCGGAATAAATCAGCAAAGTCCCTCGAAAAACGAGCCGATCAGGAAACCTCTATTTATTACATCCTATGTCGTATTGTTTCGGTTTGCATAGCCCTACTGTGGTTGTAGACTGGTTGGTATATGAGCATCTCTGATAACGCCTGCCCTCCGTCATTCATTTGTCTGCTAACTGCTATGTCATGCTTCGCGTGTTTCTGATAATCGTAGCGTTCAGGACTAAACATATTGTTCATTGGTTAAAAATAAAGTAAAAAAACTTAATCTCTTTAATAGCCCTAGTGTAACCTGAAAAACTAAAATGCAATTTATTTAATTCGAAGGCCTGTCGTATTTTTTATTTGTGCTATCATTATTAAGTTCTTTATTTGTTCTTATTTTATTACTGACTGTTTACTTGTCATTTTTTATTCAATTCAAAGTTTTAAATCAAGCTATCTCGTGCTACTGCACCAAAATTACCCCACTGTAAAATTTAAAAAACACTGTGTGCAAAAATTTGTGAGATAGTTTAAGTTATAATGGTAAATCTCACAATTTTTACATATGAATAAAAGCCTACATTAAATCTGTCATATAAATTGGTCTCTTCATTAGAAATTAGCATACTGATTGCCTCCATGGACAAAAAAAATTTATAATATTAAAAATATCTGACACACACACACCCCACACCACACACACATATATCTAATATATATATATATATATATATATATATATGACACATTCTGCAGTTCTTCCCTGCTGTACAGAATATCTATACTTTTCAAAGTATCATATCGAAGTTAGAAATTCAAATATTGTGACAATTTATTTTGTAGGGTGCCACAAAGTTGTTAAAATTTCCAAAGGGTGCCGCGACTAAAAAAAGGTTGGGAAACACTGGTCTAGAAAATACAGATAATAGCTTGATTTTATTATGTGAAATGTAACGCAACTTACGTAATGCTATTAACATCAAGTACAAAAAAATAGAGTATGAATACATGCACACAAACACAAAAAAAATTGTATAGTGTGCTAACCTGACATCCAAACAATGCATTTTTTAAAATCAGTTTAATCTACTGAAAATGTGAAAATTTTATGTCATGTCTGATGCAAAATGGGTTAATATGCCTCTACCTCAACATAATCTGTGAAATCTGACTCTTGTGGAGCTAATGTTGCAGTTGTTACTATCACAAGTTTAAAATCCTTTAGTGAAAAAGAATGATGTTTTCTGTTCTTATAAGACTTAAAAGTACCACAGATATTTGTTTTAAAGTTACAACCTGAAAACATACAAGTTATCAATTCATTTTTCTTAAGATGTGCATTAATATGAGCCCAGTAATCTTTCTCCAAGTTAAGTCCTCCACAATTACATATATGGCAACTAAATATGATATTTTGAAACTGTTTCTGTCTAGTTTCAATCACATGAAATCTATTTAAATGAATTCTAAGCGCATTCCACGTTCTAAATGTGCAGGGGCAGTTTGAATATACACATGTAAAACGACTACTATGTCCAAAATGTCTGTGTTTTAACCTATAATGCTGCAGAAGTTTTAACCTACTTGGTACAACAACTGAACAGGCTTTGCAATTCCACATGTACAGCAAATGACACTGAAAAGAGAGAAAGAGCAGAAATTAGTCATAAATAACAACAACAACAATTAATGGTTTGAACTATTATAAGTAACAATTTACTGTACTCTTCCAAATTAAATGCAATGCTAATTATAAGATTACCCCCTTTTAAGATGTACCTTTTTGGAAAAAAAAGGCTTTTTAATTTTTTCCAAAATGTATGGTAAATACTAGTAAAACGAACCAACATTCACTTTTAAAAACACTTTATAGCATACCATAAAATTACCTTTATTGTAACAGTCATTTATATTAATTATGCTATCCATCTCAAAGTGAAAACCATGTAGCCTACCAAAATTTCATTAACAGTAGATGTGAAATCCTAATATTATAATCTTAAAACCTGCCTGAGAGAGCTTTTTATGAGTTATGGGGCGAGGGCGGGGCTATCGAGTATTTGTTTACTTGATAAAAGAGGTCATTGTACTAAAAAACATACTGTATGTTTAACTTGATGTTTATCTGTCAGTAAATCAGTCAACATACACTGAAGGAGCATTGAGCGCTTTTGCCCATTGCTGCGATATGACAACGGCTACGAACCCCTCCCCCACCCAAATCCTAGTAAGTGGAGGGTAGCTCATTCTGAGATGAAGCACAGATTGTCGAAACAGTGCTCCTAAAAACACATACCAGTGAACTTGGAAGCAGCGGGTTTTCTGGAAACAAAGCACAATAACGCTGACCATTTTTAACCGATTTCAATGCTTTACGGTCCAAGTAAAATGCAAAAACGTTTAACGTTAATCTCCATCTGGATAGTTAGACTTGGATAATTATTCATTGTCATAAAGTATTATTAAACCTCGCTCTTGTAAAGCATTAATTTATACTTCAGTTAGGTTCCCCCTTTTTTGTTAATACGTAGCGCAAAATGCCGTGAAATATTTATGATCACTGATTCTGAAAATCTACATTAACTCAAACGCTGTGAAATTAACACTTTTTAGCCAATGTATTGAAAGGCATTATAATTCGCCTGATGAAAACTTGGTTTCCAGTTGTGAATGATTTAATCGCATTGTAGAAGTTTGATAAACTACCTATTGACTAAACGCAAGCGCTTATTGTGATAGAAAACACTGTAACGGTTTCACTGATTAAGAAATATTTTGTTTGCTTGGGTGGTAATATAGGCCTATTATATAGGGAAGGGGGGCCCAAAAATGTGTTTTGCCTATGTCAGGAAAAGAGGTAAATCCAGCCCTGTCTGTACACAAAGCAGCACTGCGCGCACAAACCTGTTTTATCAGGCATTACAGGCATGATAAAATTAACATGATACCAATCGGACCAATCACCGCAGATTATCGTCATGCAAAAGGTGATTTGATTGGAGAGTAACTACCCCTTTTGTCACTTGGGGCTGTCTAAATGATGTGTATAAAACAGCTTGTATGGGCAAAATATTTTTGGTTTTATTACTAACTGAATTTGATTTCAACTGCAAGCCCCTCTTTACAGTTTTATGAAAAATATTAAAGATTTTATAGATTATAGAAATCTGTTAACCAAAAAGCAATTCAAACTTTTACAATTTGATCGAAATAGCTACATCATTTTCACGTTAGTAGCCTGCTTTGTATGTGAGTAATAAATGTTAATATAATGGAATAAATGTTAATATATATGGAAGCGAGTATGCTATATCAAAGAAATTAGAACTTTCCTCTGGTTCACGCGGGAGGAGCGAGAAGAGAAGACGCATCAATTCAGGTACTGAGAAACGAAACAAAAAACGAGAACTCGGAGTTCTGCGCATGCGCGTCTTTCGGATTACAGTTGAAGAGACAGTAAACAACGCGGAAGAGACGGTAAAAATGAAATACATTTCTTATTCTTGGTGTTTACACGATGCTCTACACTATAAACAGTACTTTAGAAATGTAGATTTTATAGATACTACCGCTTTTTACAGTAAATTTCCTGTCAGGTGAATTACATCACTGTTAAGTGAGGTCGCATAATAAGCTCAAACAACTTTAGGTTTCTTTAGTTAATACGATTCCACCATTTTGAGTTTTTTTAGTTGAAGAAAGAAGGAAGTTTACAGTTAAAACGTGAATATGACAAGAGGACTAACAGTTGGTTTATGATTAAACTTGACAAGTCATCACCTGCTTCTTTATTTATGTAACAAATCACAAAATGTTAGTGATTTCATTAAAATGTCTTTTAGACATGCAGTGATTAGTGAAAGAGACTTACTGTACCATCACAATAGAGAACAAACCTGTTTACTTGTCATGTGACACACCCTGTGTGCCAGTATGTCTACTACCCTAATATATAGCAAGGTAAAACATTTTTCAAAATTTGCAGTACTCATAAACAGTAGGCAAATAGTACCTAAAATAGTACATACGGATTATATGGGAACTTTCATGTCCTTCTTTTTAGTCAGAAGATGGATAGAATACAACTCTATTAAAACTAGACTATTACTGTAAAATCGTAAGATACAGTACAATGGCATACAGTAAAACAATATTTTTTTTTGCAATGCACACTTGAGCATTACATCACACAGGCAATTGGTATTAATAGAAAAAGAAACCTATGGGACTGTGAGCCTGTATACTATGGAAACAAAGAATATGAACAGTCAAAAGTAATATTAGATACAATAAAATAATATTGCTGAATCAGTGTCCACTGGAAAGAAGTGTGGTTTCATGAATGACTACTAACAACTAATTTTGGTGTAAAAAGTTCTGAAAGTTGGCAGAGCTCTTTTTAATATAATATATATATAATATATATATATAATATATATATGATATATATATATAATGTCCTGCATATTTTAGGTATAACATATATATATTACCTGCAAGTTCAAAGTAGGTCTGTGCGATATTGAAGAAAAATGCGATATGCGATACCGTCATATGCGATACAATATTGCTTTAAGAGTGTGAAATCAATTAAAATTATATTTCAAAACAAAAAATTATATAACCAATGTATATGTTTCACATTCTTTCTTGGAAAAGAAAGCATCACTACAACTTCTGAATGACCAGCAGTGTTTTAGCATTACATAAAAAGCAATATCTAAAAAAAAAAAGATGCAAATGCAATAAACAGTGCTTCAACTTTCAGGCAGGCTTACATTAGATATATTTAACAGTAGCGTTTCAAGTAAGAAACAATACAGAAAATAAATAATCAAATGTAAAACTAAAACAATGCATAGTCTTCACATGAATTAATATACATTGATTCTTAATAAAGCTACAAAGGTTTTTCAGTCAAGCTTAGCTTCTCAGTGAAGCACGGTTCTGTGATTAGTTGTAATTACTGCTCCATCCGAAGGCCAGTGGGCACTCTCGTGCTGAAACTCAAAATATTTCTCGCAGAAGAAAGGTTATACACATCGTTCCAGGAAATCCCTATCACTGCAGCTGAATAAACAGAAGATTGAACTGCTTTCATTGATTCAATGTGACTAATAAACATACAGTTACAGCGATTTATGGTTTATCTGAGTTCTTCTTATTATAATTTTTATTAATACATATTTAAAAATGCAATGCTAATCGACATAGCCTTTATCACTGCATAGAATATTATAAAATATGTTGTGTGCGTTATTCTGTGTAAGAAGCCACATCATCACAGAAGAATTTTATTTCAGACACTCCACTGACATAAAGTTTGGAGTAAAAATATATTAAATGTTGTCTTTTGTTGGACAAGAGGTTCATAAATACTTCTTATGTTTGAAAGATGTTTGACAAGACATTTAGAGGTAGCCTATTAATCAAATAATAATTGATCATATCGCATGCATTGCGATATGCATATCGCGATATGGACAATTTGCGATATTTCGATAAATTCAATATATCGTGCAGCGCTATTACAATGTCAGGCGCTGCTCTGCTTTGTGTACTGCCAACCGCTATACTTCTGCCGTCCGAAAGCACCACCAGCTGGCAGTGAATGAATTAGCATTTTTAATAAGCCCGGTCTGCTGTTTTTGTTCAGACCAATGGGAAAATAAACCAATGTTTTATGCAGCAAACATGCAGAGTTGTAAATATGAAGTAGTGGATCGACCAGAAGATAATGTATTATAAAAATGTATTTGTTATTTGTTATGATATTTAATTAATATAATAAATGATTGATAATTGTTTAGATTAATATGAATTTAAATTAAAAATGGTTTAAATGCTGAAATGTTAAGTTAATCATTTTATACAACTTTTCGTTTTGGTGAAAACCTGTATATGAACTCTAAATCATGTTTTTTACAGTCATTTTGATTTTATTTATGCAGGTCTTTTAAAAAGGTCTTAAAAAGTCTTAAATATGAGTGTAAACATTTTTGTAGATCGGGAAGAAGGAGGCGGGAACTGGTAAACATTGAAACATAATTTAATAACTGAAAATAATGTGACAGTCCCTTACGGATGACTGCCGCGCACAAACAGAACCAAAACAACATAAAATCCAGGCCTGGTCCACTCTCGTCCTTCACTGTCATTACTCCTCCTTTTGTCCTTCCCGGAGCTCCTCCATGGGACTGGGACTTGTGAGTGGTGCAGGTGTCGCTCATTATCATTTACTCCACCGGCCTCGCTCCGTTCCCATGGCTCTCGGCCCCGCCCCCACTCTTCCAATGATCTTAAAATATCATGCAGATACACTGGTCTAGCAAAAACCATCACAGAATGTTTGTAGGTACGGCCAATATAATTGTCGGACGCTCGTCTGTGATAAATGTTTATTCCTGGAACTCAGCAATTTTAGTCAAAGACCCCTGAATTACAGCATTTGTCACGTGTTTCAATTACCCTTCAAATTGTGCGAATTGAAGTCGTATTGAAATACGTCATTTTGGCAAAAACTCCCATATATAGCAAAAAAGTTTTTACGCTCACACGAAGTGGTTTTTCAGGCAATTCGAAAAAGGAATATATGTATGTATAAGTCAAATGACCATTCTTTAATGTACTATAACCTCCAAGAAACCCCTCATATGAGGCCGCTCTAAAGAACAAGCAGATTTCATAGTCATTAATGCTTGGATAACCCCTTATTATGAAAGTCTGGTCTGTGATTATGAAAGCTGTATTGCACAGCTTGTCAGTGAACTACGGCTTTGTGTAGTAAATGCTGTTCCATCTGAAAGCACAACGAGTTTGAGTTGCTAAAAACCTGCATTTGAAAAAAAACAACATACGTCAAACATCTTTCCAAAACATGCAAAGCATTTATGAACCTCTTGGCCAACAAAATACCACATTTAATAACATGTTTTTATGTAAATCAAACTCACTTAGCAGTGGATTATAATTATAGCATTTCATTATAATTATACTTTATTATAATGAAAATTATAATAAGAAGAACTCAGATAAACCATATATTGTCATAGTCGTGTGTTAGTCACGTCGAATCAATGAAAGCAGTTAAATCTTCTGTTTCCTGGAACGACATGCATTACCTTTCTTCTGCGGGGCATATTTGGAGTTTCAGCGCGAGAGTGGCCTTCAGATGGAGATTTACTACTGATCACAGAACCGTGCTTCACTGACAAGCTGTGCATGAAAATAGCAGATTTCACCTAATTGTGAATGCGATTTAATTTTAATTAATCATGCAGCCCTAATTGGAATTATATTGCATTATATTGCATGATGCAAATTAAGAAATACATCATGATATAAATGTTGGCCATGTTGTCCAGTCCTACTCTTAAGAGAAATTATACACATTTTGCATACTTAAAGACCTAAATAGAAAAGTCATAATTCATTTGCAGTATGTACTTGAGGACAGTGAACAGACTGTAGAAGAAAGGAGCAACTCCAAATCTGATGAGTGGATCACCTCAATTTTCTGACTCTGTTGATCCATTACTCAGCACTATGGGTAAGAATACAACATCTGATATTTTGCATTGCTGAATAAGACTTGCTCTTATTTTGCAGTGCATTGATGAATCTGAGAATCTTTTTTGTGTTTTTTTTTCTAGATCACAATCCGTCCATTGTTTTATTTGGAAACTGTGCAGCAGTCCAGTTTCAACATGACAGTATTGTACTTGGAGAAATACAACCAAATATTGAAAATTTCGCAATATCCAAGTCTGTTCCTTTGCAGATGATGATATCAGGACGTCACGTCTCCATGATCAGCCTGATTGGCTTACATGAAACTGCACTTGACCTGCATCCCCTCACTGCTCAACTACTGAATGAAAAAGAAATAATTGCCTTCATCTTTGTTGTGCGACTGGGCCAGTTAACAGATGCTGATAAGATGGGTCTTGAGTGGCTTCAGAGAGTGTTTGGTGATGAAGTTCTTCAGTTTGTGATGATTCTCTTCACCTATGAGAGCCAGGAAGACTCTGACTCTATAATAGATGATCTGAAGAAAAACTCTGCTCTGGAGCGGCTGATTGAGAAATGTGGTGGAAGATATCACACCTGCAGCAAGAGCATGAGCAACCAGTCAGAGATAACAGACCTGATGAACAGGATTGAGCAACTGTTTATTGACAATAAACAGCAGTCATACACTAGTGAGATGTACAACACTGCATTAAGAGAGAGAGAAGACCTGCAAAACAGGACATGTCAAAGTAAGAACAGATTTTGTTTCCAAATATCTCTGACATTTTTATTTACCTCTGACTCTATTCAACCAAATTATTCATCATTCACAGATTATATTATCGACTCAAATATGTTGGAATACATGGGTTGTTTTGTTAAAATACATATCTAAGTAAGAATAACAAGTAACATTTAAACAAAGACAACAGAAACAACTGGGTAACATTTTACTGGGATAAGTATCTATATGCAAACATTAGTTTATTAAGAATGTAAGGCAAAAACAGCAAAGCTAAAAACAGAAGGTGGACCTGAGAGCACAAGGAGCAAAGTAGGAGACTACCAGGGTGGAGATGGGGACTGCCATGGCTGTGACAAACCAGGCATAGATGGGATCTGTGGCTGTGACAGAACAGGCAGGGAATGCAGGACACTTGCGAACTAATTAGGGGAAACAGGAACTAGACAGAAGTCCACATTACAAAACAAGGGCACAAGGAAAAGAACATGACAAACTGCATCCACTGTCATCATTTACTCATCCTCATTTTGTTTCACACATTTCTTTCCTCTGTGGAACACATAAATATATTCTAAAAATTAGTGTGGTTCAGAACAACATTGGACCACAGTAACTTTCATTATATGGTAAATCTAAAAACAAACAAATAACACTGATACAGTGTCAACAGACACACATTCTCACATCCACAGAAGAATCCATGTAGATTTAGAATGTCATGAGGTTAAGTAATAGATTACAGAATGTTCAGTTTGGGTGAACTATCCAAATGAGACAAATGAGTGAACTGTCATCAACAGTCCATACCTTCTACAGTCTAAAACACATTTTATTTTATTTTTTTATTCATGGATTTGCTTAAAATTGATTCAATTTTACATTTTATTCTAATATTCTCTATCCTTTTCTGTCACAAGGTCAACACACAGTAACTGAAGAGAGCATGGAATACACCACAACACTAGAGACAGGAGAGAGACTTGAGGTATGTGTTGAGTGGATTTCAAAAATAGAATAAAAGCAGGAAGTTAAAAATCCTTAACTATACAGGTTAAATTACTTTACATCAACAAAATGTCTTTGTTTTGGTGAACTGTAAATTAAATCGTAAGCTAGTCCACAGCTGATTTTCTATAATTGAGCTTCCCTTTCAAGGGAACTTTGAACTGCGTCCTCTAGGGGTCGCTATGGGGAACGCCTTGTCGTGACCCGTGTCTGAAGCATACATTTAAAAAAACACCAACAACACGTTGGCCAGCGACAGCCCATGACGTCACTACTGGTGCGACTATAGTATAAATAGGCACCGGGAGAACATGTCATCCTCTTCTTCATCTTCACTGACTGTTTTGTTTGAAGCGTGCATTTCCGTGGTAAGAGCGATCTATATTCCTATCGTTATGGCGAGCACTAGCACAAAGAGTTTTTTTTTTAAAGGTTGTGTGCATCCGCATCGTCGTTATTTGACACCTGATGACACACACGATCTCTGCGTGTGTGTGGGCAAAGAGCACGCACGCGATGTCCTTGAGGGGGCAATCTGCGTGTATTGCGAGCGTTTTCCAAAGAAAACAATATTAAAAAAAAATAAAAAAAAAGCTCGAGGAAAGAGGGGGAGCCATCTGCTTCCCGCGGCTCAGGACCCACCGCTGCTGAGGCATGGGGGAGAATGGGCTCGTGGGGCTTCGCACTCAGGGGATTCTGACACGATGGATTGAGTTTTTTAAAAAGGGGCTTCCCCTCTCGCTCGTCAGCGTCTTATTCGTGGACGGAGGGAGGGTTGTGAGACCCCGGAAGTTTTTCCTGCCGCTGGGAGGATGAGGTTATTTCTTTTTAAACATCATTTCTACCAGGGGCCGGTGCTGATCTGAGGATGGTGAAGAAGCTGAGGCTGAGCCTTCCCAATCTTCCTGCTCTGCGTATGGTTGATTGTTGTTGGTAGCTAGCGTATCGTTTTACGCTAGTCATCGATTCCAGCATACGAGGTTATGCCAACATCAAGGCGATGCGCGAAAACGGCTATGAGAGGATGCCCCTATAGAAAAGACGACTGGCTAGCTATCTTTCTATGGGTGAGACGTCCTCTCTTAAAACTCCCTCCTTGCCATCTCGCTTGGATGGCAGGGCATTCGCAGCAGCAGGTCAGGCTGTTGCTTTGTTGCGCATGATGCGGTGCTCCAGGCATGTTAGGCTGACCTGCTGGAAGACCTGGATAAAGCCCGATGAGGTAGCTGAGTTGCGCCGCACCACGGATCTCACTCTCCGTGCTACTAAGCATGGTTTGCTATGGTTAGGCTAGGGAGGGACATCTGTTGGGTGTGGTTGTGTTGAACCTGGCAGATATTGGGATGGAAGAGAGGGGCTTTCTTCTCGATGCTCCAGTTTCGCCTTCCGAAATTTTTGGTACCTCCGTTGAGACGGTGGTCGAGAAGTTCAGGGAGGCAAAGGCACGCTCAGTAGCCTTCAATACTTCATTTCACAATGGTCCAGGTCTAAGCCTGAACAGCATAGGGGTCCTGGTCCGTCTCGGTCTGAGGATCAGAGACGGGCACAGAAGGCTAGTTTCGCGGCTCGCGCTCCTCCCCCGCCCGTGGGTAGGGGGGTGGCTTAGAGGAGGAAAAAAAAGCAAAAAAAAAAAAAAATCGTAGGTCGATCCAAAGGTGAGGTAGGCAAGAACTAGGATGTGATCCAGACAAGGCAATCAGCGCTTTCATCCGGATTCAGAGTCGGTGAGTGAGTGAGCGTATACGAGTATTTACTCGTTTCCTTCGGTGGTTACATCTGATTCCAATTCCTAATAACCACCATCTCTCCACCTGACCGAGTTTAGGTGGGAAATTTCCTGCATTATAGTCTCCTATGCTGGACCTATATGTTTGGTTGGTTCTATGGCTTCATAGTGACCACCTTACTGATGGTCTGGACTAGAGGCTTCTTTGAGTCACCTCTTGAACGGGGCTCCGGCGCGGGGGAAAACTGGGGGGTGTGAGTATGATCCATTCTATATATTTGTATATATAATATATATTATATATATATGTATTTAATGTGCTGGTGGTTACGTGGCTAATCCTTCAGTGAGATTTCTTTGCAGCGTCTTCCGGGAACTGTGTGTTTCTGTCCTTTCTAAGGTACGTCCTCTGTGAGCACCCCTTTGCTGGATTCAGAAACCAGGTGCTCGACTTGCAGTGTTTCCTCACTCATTGATATTGTGTCCAGCCGGTATGATAGCCCTGGTTCCAGCTTCATTCGGGATTTCAGTGGCCAGGTCATAGGCTTCTGCGGGAGCCTTCTTGATCATCAGGCCTCCGGCACGACACTGCAAAAAATTCCTAGATGTCCGGGCTCCAGGATATCCCCTCTTGCTGAGGCATCGAGCAAGAAGTATAGGTGGCATTTGCGAGAAACTTCTTGTGTAATGCTGTCTCAGGCAATGCTCCCCTCACCTTAGAGGGTTGTATTTGAGCTGGCCTCTCCCATTTGGCCCAGTAGTTCCGGGTATCTGTGAACAGATGCCTGGAAATTTTAAATCCATGCTATGGTAAGTGCACACGCTAAGCTCTGTGCACTTTTTGAAATCCACAAAGCGGTAAGTGTGCACGTTGAACACTTTGCGCACTTTCTAAAATCCACATAAGTGGTAAAGTGTGCAACGCTGAGCACTTTGCGCACTTTCTGAAATCCTGTACAGTAAGGGTTACACGTTTTAGTTTCGTTCCCTTTCTCTGAGTTGGTTAGTACCTTGGGCTCCACTCAACCAGTGTCTCTATATTTTTGAAACTTACAAATTGGCATGGGGATAGTATCACTCCACTCACAATTGAGGGGTACTGTGAGCATGCTGCTTCCTATCGAGCGCCCGAGTTCTCTCCCCTTCTGAGGAGTTGGAGATTTCTCTTTATCCCAGAGCACCTGGAACCAGCAGCATCAGGTAAACTATACCCTTCCTCCGCCTCTGATGCGCTGAGTTTTTGGCTAGCTTGCAGTACACTTACCCTTCTGATTCTACAATCGCGCTGTAGGTCGAGCCCCCCTCTTGCTGAGAGCTGGTTTGTGCTCCCTCAGCTAAGGTAATTACTGCTAGCCGTTCCAGCATTGGAATATGCTGTAGGTAGAGCTCCGTTCTCGACTGAGAACTGGGTTTGTTGCTCCTTCAGCTAAGTAAATTAATGCTAGCTGTTCTTGCATTGAAACATGCGGTAGGTCGAGCTCCCCTCTCGTTTGAGAGCTGGGTGTTTGCCCCCCTCAGCTAGATATTTATTGCTAGCCACTCCAGCTTTATACCTTAGATCGAGTTGATAACTCTCAAACATATTGGTTTTGGGATGCACCATTCCATCTATGAGCTGCTCTTTCAGAGTGCCATGAGAGCCCCTTAGAACGGTATCTTAAAATCCATGTTATTAGAAGGTCCGTATAGGTTTTTTGTTTAAGTTTGCACGTGAAGAGGCTGTCTCTCTCCCTCTCCTGGCTTTGTGCACTTTCTAAAATCCACACTGTGTTAAGTTCGCACATTAAGCTTTTTGCGTTCTTTCTAAAATCCTGTATAGTGAGGGCTTTGCGCGGTTGCTTCGTGCCCTTTGTCTTAAGATGGTTTTTTTTTTTTTTTTTTTTTTTTTTTTTTTTTTTTTTATTTTTTTTGTTTTTTATTTTTTTAAAAAGCCCCCACCCCATTCACCTTGGTGCGACTCCACCTAGGTATCCTAGGATACCTACTGAATCGGGTTTGGTTGTAATAGGGGTTTGTTGAGACAGTTCCTTCAGCATATACAGAGCGTGCGGTAGACCCTGTGTGACAGGCCAAGACTTATTATGATTCTAGGCTCTTGGTCGTATTACCTTAAAGGAATCTATTCCTGATTCTAAGCCATGAGCTTTACCCCGGGCCCAGGAGTTCTGGCCCTGAGAGGTAAGTTTTTTTGGGTATGTAGCCTAGGCCTTTGGCCTTAGGGGATAAAGTCACAGACAGCCGTCTAACGTCCCAGGGGCAACTCCCAAGAAAATGGTAAAGTTGGTACTTAATGCTCGCCATGGTTCTGGCAGGCACTCCCCTCAGCATGGCTGCGTGGGTATACCGTTCCCCATAGCGACCCCTAGAGGACACAGTTCGAAGTTCCCTTGACAGGGAACGTCTCAGGTTACTTATATAACCATGATTCCCTGAGTAGGCAACGAGACACTGCGTCCTCAAGGCTTCCTGCCTCGAACGCAAGCTTCAGACGACAACAAACAAAAAAGAAGAAGTGGATGACATGTTATCCCGGAGCCTATTTATACTTATAGTCACACGGTAGTGACGTCATGGCTTGGCCGATGGCCCAAAGTGTTGTTGGTGTTTTTTCAATGTATGCTTCAGACACGGGTCACCCCGAGGCGTTCCCCATAGCAACCCTACGAGGCACACAAGTGTCTAGTTACCCTACCTCCAGGGAACCCCATGTACATACAGTAACTGAGACGTTTCTGTTTTTTTTTCATTATATTTCTCTAATATTCCTATAATTTGTTTTCTCAAGACTAAAAAGTGGTGAACATTCAGAAGATGGTTGACAAGACTGCAACCAAAGCAAGGAAAAATGGAGACAATATTGAAAAAAAATAGAGAATATTTTCAAAGAACTTGATACCAGGAACCACTGTAAAACTAAGAGCTGCAGATGTCTTCAACTAACTACACAGTCGTCAGTCTATGCGTCTTGTGCTGAGAAGGACCTGATTCCAACTTTCCTACAAAAACTACTGATGATGAACTACAGAGCAAGATACATTAAAACTAATGAGACCAATAAGCAGTCTGAGAAACAACAAGGAAGCAATGATGTATTGGAAGATGAGGATGATGTCGATATTTTTAGTGAAATGCTGTGTCTAATAGAGAAACAGGTAAATCAGACACTATTCACCCGATGGATGTTCAGATGGCCGTGTTTCATTGTGCTGATGTTTTCCTGAAGCAGCTGATGGTGACTAAATTGTCCCAGTGTCAGTATGCTCTGCCTTTGCTTGTTCCTGATCCATTCACACAAGAGATTGAGTTTCCTCTCTGGACATTCAGGCAAATCAATAAGAGCTGGAAGATGAAAGAGCCCAACAATGAAATCAGTAAAATCCAGTCTGTCTGGAAGGCAGAAACACCTATGGTGTCTTTCTTCGGGTTTGGCTCTGTATCCAAATCTCAGCTGATGAACAATCTAGTTAATGAAAGACACAACACGTTCTTCCACTGGAACTGCCCAGGCAGCAGCAAAACCAGACTACTGATGGATGGAGTGGTGGAGATCGCCTGGTTCTGCCCCTCTGGGAAAGACACAGATAAATTCAGTCAGTGTGTTGCTTTCTGTAACCTTCATGGTGATGCAGGAGACAATGAGAAACAGCTGCAGATCCTCACTGAAATGGCCTCAGTCAATGTTGTTGTTCTACCACAACTTGACAGAAATGACAAGAGTGCAGCACAGATGCAAAACCTGTACAAGGACAGAAAGCCACTTATTTGTCTTTTTACAGAGGATGAATATAGTGTAATCGAGACAAGAAAATGGAAATACAAAATTGGATTAAAAGACAGAAATCAGTCAGATGTATCTGAAGAACTCATACAAACTATAAATAAATGCCTCTCATTGTCAGAATCATCCTCTGTTTTCAAACTTGAAGATGTGTCCAAACAGTCAGGCATTAGAGTAGATGAGGATTATGACCATGACTGCAGAATAGGAAAAAAAGCAGCCCATCATATGATGGGTTTACTGAAGGATAAATATCTGACAGAAATTAAAGAATCATTTCTGCCCTGTCAGGGGAAACTGTGGCATCAGTGGTGTGAAAAGAACAAAGAACTACATCGATTTCAGGGAAATGAAATAGAAATTGAAATAAATGTAATAAAACAAGACATGAAGAAAATCCGTGAAGAGCAGCATGTGTTGGACATTGGTGACTTCATGAAGTTGTTTATTACAGAAATGAATTCACAATCTCCAAGTGAGAAGATATTTTTTCTGAAATGGCTTGCAATCCTCCTGGATGAATACACCTCGGCTGACGTTTCTGCTCTGAATCACAAGTATGATGAAAAGTGGTCACAAGTCTTAAATCTGAAAGAGAAAAATGAAATAACTGAGCAACAGATGGAAACAAATTTGACCAATGAACAAATAGAACTTGATAAGATATCAAAAGAGCTTCAAGCTGCAACCTTTGGCTTGGAGCACATACTGAGGGAGATCGGTCAGATCTATGAATCATGTAAATCAGTGAATAAGAACCAGGAAGGTCTGCCATGTGATTTTTCTTCTCTCCCGAGTCTTGCAGCAGAGATGATGATCTCTGGATTTCCACTGGAACTGATGGATGGAGATGCTGCTCATGTTCCTGTGGTCTGGGTTACTGCTGTTCTACATGAACTCATCCAGAAACTGGGAGACAAGAGAGTGTTTGTGCTGTCAATTTTAGGGATCCAGAGCTCTGGGAAATCCACTATGCTGAACGCCATGTTTGGACTCCAGTTTGCCGTCAGTGCTGGCAGATGCACCAGAGGAGCTTTCATGCAGCTGGTC
Organism: Sinocyclocheilus anophthalmus; assembly: GCA_018155175.1. NCBI lineage: Eukaryota > Metazoa > Chordata > Actinopteri > Cypriniformes > Cyprinidae > Sinocyclocheilus > Sinocyclocheilus anophthalmus. The sequence goes on along the minus strand of JADLZN010006942.1, from coordinate 18,319 downwards.
AGTGTTTCAGAGGAGATGAAAACACAGCTTAACTTTGACTATATTCTTGTTGTTGATACTGAGGGACTTCATGCACTAAAATTATCTGGAAGGTTAACAAGACATCAGGACAATGAAATGGCCACATTAGTTGTTGGTCTTGGTAATCTAACATTGATTAATATCTTTGGAGAAAACCCATCAGAGCTGCAGGACATTCTTCAGATCGTTGTTCAGGCCTTTATGAGAATGAAGAAGGTTAATCTGTCTCCCAGCTGCATATTTGTTCATCAGAACGTTTCAGAAGTCACAGCTGGAGAGAAAAACATGGAGGGAAGGAGACGACTGCAGGAGACACTGGATGAAATGACAAAACTTGCTGCTAAAGATGAAGTCTGTGATGCAGAATGCTTCAGTGATGTTATTACTTTTGATATTCGGAAAGATGTGAAATATTTTGCACAGCTGTGGGAGGGCAGCCCACCAATGGCACCACCAAACCCATCATACTGTGAAAACATCCAAGAGCTAAAAACAATGATTTTTAGCCATCCCTCAAAATCAGATGGCTTCAAGCTGACATGCCTAAAGGATCGTATAAATGATCTCTGGGAGGCTCTACTGAATGAACGATTTGTGTTTAGCTTCAGAAATTCTCTGGAAATTGCAACATATCGAAAACTGGAAACAGAATACAGCAAGTGGTCTTGGAGTCTCCGCAGAACCATGCTGGATAAAGAGAACAAACTCTACAACAACATAGAAAATGAAACAATTGATGAAGTTTCAGAAATTGGGGGGGGGGGGGGGGGGAACCTTCAGAAACCTCCTTAAAAGAGGCAAAAAGTGGAAGAGCAGAGAAGTGGAAAGATTAATGTCAGAATTTTTTGAGAAAGACAAAGATAAAGATACACTGATACAGTGGAAAGCATTGTTTGACATCAAAATCAAAGAGCTAAGGGAAAGCACTGTGAGAGAAACAAAAAAGAAATTAAATGAGATTCTTCAGCAGCGAGATATAAAGAAAAAAATTGATGCTCAAAGGACACGCCATGAAAATACTCTCTTGGAAAAGAGCAAAGAACTTGCAATAAAACTCAAAGACAAAGCAAATGATGAAGAAATCCTGAAAAAAGAGTTTGATACCTTTTGGAAAAAGTGTGTTAAGAAGATTACTGCAGAAACTCCTCCAGTCAAAGAGATTGATGTTTTAAAAGACATGAAACAACTCCTCAGTGATATCTATAAAAGTGTCCCCTCAGATGCCTGGACAGAGAACAGGGACATTTTCTCTGTGCCAAGTTATGCAGATTATGTGCAGTTAAATAAATCCAGTCTAATTACAGGACATGCTGAAAATGCCATCAAACCAGATAAAGTGAAGTTTGATTACACTTTGTCTACAGAGGATGAAACCCAAATTAGAGCCTTAGTCAATGACATTGCTCAATATGCAGACAATATGATCATGTCATATAACATTACAAAGATGGGCTACAACAAAACCTACACTCAGGAACTTGCAGGTTATATCAAAGCAAGAGTAATGGATTATGAGCACGATTTGAGGAACTATGTGTTCACAAAGGAATTTTCTATGGATTTGGTCATTTCTATCTGTAAGAGAGAAAACAAGGTAATTACTGACCAACACAGAAGGTTCAGGGAAGCCAATGATCCTGTTTTCTATTTTGAACAGAAAAGCAAAGAGTACTATAGTATTTTCCAGAAATACTGTCAAGGTGCAACATCAGCTGCCATTTTTGGTGAGATCATCTGTCAGAAACTGAAAGAGCCCATTCAGAAGAGTGTCTACAAAGATACTGCCAGAGATTTGACTAATGAAATTAAAACAAACTGGTGAATCACTAAATGGAAACAGATCTAAACTAGAGAAGCACATCCTCAAGAGCCTGGCAGAACAGGAGGATTTTGTCAAGTTCATTACATACTTTAATAATCCCAGAGATCACTTAAAGAGTTTTGTCAGAGATGAAGTCAGTCAGTTCATCACTGATAAGTTTGAAGTCAGTGTTCGCCCCAAGATGAATGAGAAAACAGAACAACTCCACCAGAAGATCATGGACGCGGTTCATAGAGCGACTACAGTGGTCAACACGAACAGCAAAGATGTTCAGAAGTGGTTGGAAATTTTCGCACTGCAGCTCTCAGATGTGCTGATATTCTCTGTAAAGGACCTCAGTGGAGTGAGTCATGAAGGTGTGGATGATTTCAACCTCCTAGAAGATGTGATAAGTGTAGAACTTGATTCAGTATCATTAGAAATGCAAGATAAATTCAGCACAAAGACATTTCCAGTCAATCTGGAAGAGAAAGACAGACCAGATGAGATTCTGATTGATCATCTCTGTCAGTGCTGCTGGGTTCAGTGTCCGTTCTGTGCAGCCACCTGCACCAACACTGTAGAAAACCATTCTGGAGATCACAGTGTTCCTTTCCATCGAGTGAATGGTCTCACTGGGTGCTGTTATGAGGGAACAGAGTGTCTCAGTGCAGATTTTTGCACATCTTTAGTGATAACTGGTAAAATGTTCTATACAGGTCAGTGGATTAAATGCAATGAATACAGAAAAGCAGGAAATGTTTATGCAACATGGAGCATCACCCCTGACTTCTCTGAGCTGTGTTACTGGAAGTGGTTTGTGTGCAGATTTCAGGAAGATGTAGCAGAATATTTTGGGAAAGAATTCCACAGGTGGCATGAAATTGCATATGTATGGAGCCAATACTCAAAAGAGCAAGCTATTGCGAGTTTGGATAAATACATCTAATGACGGATGAACATGAATCACATGTAGGTCTCTAATTCATAGACCACAGTTTGAAATTTCAGTTTCACACTGTCAATATCTGAGATGCTGTTTTTTCCCCATGCAATGTATACAAAGGCCTCCTAAAAAGACAAAAAGCAAATAAGCATTTCCCCTGTAGCTCTAAAATATCAATACATGTGCAGTTAATACAAAGTTACAAAATTGCAGGCAAAAGTACATGTAAAAAAGACAAAGACTGAGGTGAAACAATAACAGTGAACAGTTTTTGCCTTTACATTTTATGTCCTCCCACTAGAGGACAATGCATTCTATATGGTGACAAGTGCACAGGATGGTGATCGGTTAATAAGCACTTCATTTTTGTGTAATCATGTTTTTACTTTTTTGCTGTTGATATGTGACCATGTTGCAGTGCAGTGGATAATACTGCATTCTTGTAAATTCTGTTATCTTCATTAAATGGGAACTTGACCCAAATAGACATCACTGTGTGGACATTGGTTATTTAACACCTTATTTAACATATAACCCTATTGCCACCTGTCCTACGCATGGTTTTTTTTTTATTTTTTTTTCTGTTTTTTAGAAAGCATATATTACTACTCACTATTACTAACTTTAAGCTTTGTTTGTGTATATTACTTATTTTGCAATTTAACATTTAACTAATGATTTTGATAACACTTTCTTGTAGCGAATCAGCTCAAAGGGGAAATATGAATAATTAATCATAACTAGTTATAATTAATTATAAATATTTAGATCCGCTGTAGATATTTAGCTGACCTCTCTGTCAACTGTCTTTTCAATTCTAAGAACGTTAATTTCCTGGTTAAGGGAAATAACTTTCTTACTGTACAATACTACTCAGAGCATGTAGCATAAATCTGCATGATTAGGGACTCCAGTTATGAGCAAACAATGAACAACGTCAAGTGTGATACAAGTAAGACTTTATTAACTACATAAACACTTAAACTAGTCTAACATACACACACACACACACACACGCATACAGTTGGTATAGGAAAAGGGTTAAAGCTTAGGCAGTAAAAAGAAGAGATATAAAAACATGAAGCTATGGTACCATCTGATATTCAGCAGATCTACAGCCTGAAGGAAACATCAGTTTCTTAGTTCAAACACACCTTTGTAAAAAGGTGCAAATGATACTTAATGTATCAATTAATAAGACTTAAGTTTGATACTTGCACGTCTTGTCTGTCTGACAGAGATTCCTGATGCAATCTGAAGGCTTATGTTGATCTTTGCTGAAGTTGGTTGATTGAAAAGAACCAGTTTGAGTCAGAGAAACTTGATGAATGGAAAGGACAAGGCAGAAGCCTGGCGCGAGCTTCTTAGCGGGTTGCAGAAGGTTCTAGCTCCATCCTCATTTCTCAGAATTAACAGAACCGCAGACTGAAGGAGGGTCACTGATGTGAGGCCTTTAAGGTCTGAGAAGATTCAAGCCTCTCAAGATGGGCTTGTCCAATGAGAAAGGCTGAAATCCCAAGCGGGAGGTTGCAATTACTGGAGGGTTTTACGACCCTTTGTGTGAGGGCATGGTAATTTGCAAATGTAATTCGCTTGGGTGTTGATGCACAAACTAGTAAAGATTATTAGAACATTAATATGTTGCATAGGTACCAACATATAATATACACTCTCGATTAGATCATCCGAAGATAAATTCATAGATACCAAACATGATATAGGTGAGGTTATATTAACTAGTGGTCTATCATAACATTAATAAAACAGCATACACTACAACAGAAAATATACAAGAACAGTAATGGTATAAACAATGACCTGAGGATATGTGTGTTCATTCAAAGAAAGGTTTTCCTATGAATTAATTAGAGAACAGTCCATTTTTCTGTGCATTATGTGTCTTTCCTATGGAAAATGTAGTGAGTTTCTCTACCCACATTCCTTTGGGCAATAAAACCAGTGATATCAGCATTGGTCGCCATGGAACCAGAGGCCTGTTCTGCACTCCTGAGGTGTTACGCATTTCGGGGAAGGGTCCATAGGTCCTCATATAGCTTGTTAACTGAGGGGGGTTACAGAGTATTTGTTAAATATAACACAAAAATATATATTGTGTGTCTGATTGGTTCAGATGCTACATTCTATAAAGCCCATATTTATAATACATTATAAGGGTATTATAATGAATGCATAATGCATTATTAAAAAAAAACTTAATATGCTATATCATCATATGAACATTCATAAGAACAGTTTTAATGTATTATAATATTTACTTATTTGTGTTATAGCTTTTAAGAGTATGATGATTCATAACAGTGAACATGTTGCATCCAGTTGAGTTACAATGGATTATATTTCTCATAATTATAATGTACTATAAGTCTCATATCTTGCCATCTTTCTTATGCTACTTTACTTAAAGCAATCAAAGACCATCTATAATATAATAATAATAGTTTTTTTCTCAAACAGCCATAAGATCAGATATCATATCAGATGAATGTGTAATATGACACATTTGCTTTGACCAATTATTATTGTAATATCAGTTTGATTATTTTGATGGTACCCTTTAGACAGTTGTTAAGTAACTCTGCAACTACATGTCAACTAGCAATAATTGGAGTATTAGTAGTATGTCTGCTAAATATATGCTAACACTTTATTTTGATGGTTCCCCAACAGACAAACTGACTGTAAGTAACTTTGCAAGTACATATAAACTTATTCTACTAACTCTAACCCTAACCTAACAGCCTACTAATACTCTAATGAGAGTTAGTTGACATGTAGTTGCAAAGTTGCTTATAGTCAGTAGACTAAGGGGACCATCAAAATAAAATGTAACCTAACATATAAAGATTGCATTTTTTTCAGTTGAAATTATTAACTAGCTCACATCAAAATTAATATTAGCCCTCCAAATAACACTACATCTTGTAAGTGGTTAGATGTGGAGTAAGATCCTGTGCAGATCTTAAATAAACAATATCAAGATATATATAGTCCATTATAAATGTAAAAGTAGATTTAATGTGGTGTTCATTGTGTGTTATAAATAATCATAATCTTAAAAGTTATAACCACAAATGCGTAAGCATTATAATGCATTATAATTGCTGTTATGATTATTTATAAGGTGATATAACATATAAGGTTTTTTATCATGCATTATGCATTCATTATAATGCCTTAAGAATACCCTTATAAAGTATTATAAATATGGGCTTCATAAAAATTGTTACCAGGATTTTTTTTACCATAAGCAGTTTACAGTACACTTTCTACAAGAACATTTTCCCTGGAACAACCAACAATAGGGTTAGTTAAATGTCTTAATGAAGGGTACAGTAGTGATGGAGAAAATCAGCAATATTATTTAATTATTTTGATTTGGCAAACCAGTTCACAGTTCAATTAATCAGTGAATCCATGGAACTGGTTTGCCAAATCATACAGAATCAATTAAAACAGATCAGATCTCTCCCCCTCTACAACTTCCAACACCTACTTCAATCATAGTTTTTAAATCTGTGGTGAGCAATGCGTGCTGAAAAGGGGTTTCACGACACTTTACATTCAACATTTATCTGCAGTAGTGAACACTTGTATGCAAATATTCCTCTGTACATTTGGTACACATAAGGTGTATGTGCATTAACATGAGCATTGCAGAAGGCAAGAATCTTATTATATACTGTAGATATATCAATAAAAGTCAAAATGAAAAAGTGTTTATATATGGTTAATACAGAAAAGAGTACCGTGACAGTACCATAGTATAGTGATGGTACCTTGGTATACCATGGTACCTTGTGGTATTTGGTACTGATATGTGACATGTATAATGTAAAGAATAACAATGTATATCTTTGGAAACAGAAAAGTTTTGGTTATGTTGTAGGGCATCTCCTACATCCAGCTCTCCTGGAGTCCCTAATGTTGAGCTGCCCCAGCTGTAATCTAAAGTACAGCGCATCCGGAAAGTATTCACAGCATTTAACTTTTTCCACATTTTGTTATGTTAAAGCCTTATTCCAAAATTGATTAAATTAATTATTTTCCTCAATTTTCCAAACAATACACCATAATTACAATGTGAAAGAAGTTTGTTTGAAATCTTTAAATCGCTAAAATCACATGTACATAAGTATTCACAGCCTTTGCAATGACACTCAAAATTGAGCTCAGGTGCATTCTTTTTTCAGTGATCAGCCTTGATATGTTTCTACAACTTTGGCGTCCACCTGTGGTAAATTCAGTTGATTGGACATGATTTGAAAAGGCACACACCTGTCTATATTAAGGTCCCACAGCTAACAGTGCATGTCAGAGCACAAACCAAGCCATGAAGTCCAAGGAACTGTCTAGACCTCTGAGACAGGGTTGTATCAAGGCATAAATCTGGGAAAGGGTACAGAAAAATGTCTGCAGCATTGAAGGTTCACAGAAGCATATAGTCTCTATTACCCTTAATGGAAGAAGTTTGGAACCACCAAGACTCGTCCTAGAGTGGGCCGACCAGCCAAACTGAGCGATTGAGGGTGAAGGGCCTTAGTCAGGGAGGTGACCAAGACTAGGTCACTCTGAAAGAATGAATGAAAACCTGCTCCAGAGCGCTCAGGACCTCAGACTGGGGCGACGGTTCATCTTTCAACAAGACAACGACCCTAAGAAGGAGTGGCTATGGGACAACTCTGTGAATGTCCTTGAGTGGCCCAACCAGAGCCCAGACTTGAACCCGATTGAACATCTCTGGAGAGATCTGAAAATGGCTGTGCACCAACACTCCCCATTCAACCTGATGGAGCTTGAGAGGTACTGCAAAGAAGAATGGGAGAAACTGCCCAAAAATAGGTGTGCCAAGCTTGTAGCATAATACTCAAAAAGACTTGAGGCTGTAATTGGTGCCAAAGGTGCTTCAACAAAGTATTGAGCAAAGGCTGTGAATACTTATGTACATGTGTGTTGTGTTGTTGGTGATTATTCGTATTAATATATAGATATATATATATATTATATATATTACTAATATATATAATATATCATTTTTTTTTTTTTTTAATTTGCAAAGATTTCAAACAAAGTTTTTTCATGTTGTTATTATGTGGTATTGTTTGTAGAATTGAGGAAAATAATGAATTTTAGGCAGGGAGGCATTGACCCCATAAGACCTCTGAACATGTCATTGGCATTCGCAGCAGAACACAGTTTCCTTCTTAAGAATCCACCCGCCAGCCCAAAAAGTGGAATACAGCATCCTGGTTGAAGGTTTAATGCATATTCGGTTTTTTACTTGCGCTTCTGAATTTATCAGGATTAGTTAAAATTTTAGTCTAGCTCTGTTTTCAATCTGACTCCAATTTTAAGTGATCACTAAATTTAGGCAATGTTTCTAATTAAAAGCTGTTCACGGATATCGATTGTATATTAATTTAGATATTTGAGTATTCTGGAAATCCCTTACTTTCAATTATTCATTCATTAAGGATCTAACATCGCTGTTAGTCCAGTGTATTTTGTATTTTATGTAGTGTTTTTTTGTATAGTGTATTTTATTTTTTTTATTAAAAATTAAAAATGACACTGTCCTCTCTGCTCTTGTTGCTGCTCCATGGTTTCCTCCTGTAAGACAACAAAAAATGTTTCGGTAAAAAACTTATTTTATTTTGTAACTTTTTAACCCTCTAAAACTGACCTTTCAAATCCTTTCACATCAACATTTCTATGGAGCTAATATTATGACAAAACAATTTGAATTTGAATTGTGTTAAATTTGAATTATTGACAAGTGTTATTTAACAAAACTGAATATTATGTGGGATTTAAAATCGTTTTGATTTTGATTTTAAATTTGAATTTTTTTTTAACTTGAATTTGATTTTGATTTTAAATTTGAATTTGAAATTTTAGGACGTTATCAATACTACTGCAACGAGGCAAGTGACTGTTTTTATGAATGGGTTACTGAATCATCTTTTTTTTTTTTTTTTTTTTTTTTTTTTTTTGTTTTTTTTATCTTTTTTTTTTCCTCATTTAATGAACCCATTCATAAAGACAGTCAGTTGCCTCGTTTCTGAATGAATTAGCCGTTTGAACGAATCAATTGAGTGACTAAATGACTCACTTATTTAAACAGTCATTTGCCGCCACCTACTTGTGGTTTGGTTTTCACATTTAAAAGTACCTTGCATTTTCCCAACATTTCTTATTTGTATTTTTTTTTTATATTTAAAACATTAATCTTATAAAATTATTCGTGTATCTGCAATTTTGTGGTGTAATAAGTCACTTTGACACCTCATCTTCATGAAACAGTCTGTGTAAATACATCCAAAGACTATAGAATATCCCTTAAAGGGACTTTGATACATCTAATGCCACTTCAGATGCAGATTCTGTTTCCTCTGCAGTGTAAAGATGGAGTTTGTTGATACTAATTTCATTTGAATAAGTTTCTTATTATTCTAACTGAATTAATTGACACAATGTAAGAATTTAATGTGAAAGATGATGCATCCATTTAATAAGAATAAAAAATGTTGCATTGAAAAAAACAACAACTATAGATTGTTTGTATATGCTGTCAACTGTAGTTCTTAGAAATTGACAAAAATCTGTATCAGCAGGTACAAAAAAAAAAAAACGGAAATTGGAATCGGCCAAAACAATTGCAATCAGTGCATCTCAAATTGTAAGTCATTTAATTACTAATTATTGTACTCTCTCATGTTCAGTACCATTACCCTGCACCCTGAACTGATATCTAGCAAAAAGCATTATAAACAGCGGACCATTAGACCAATAATGAATGTTTATAAGATGACATAAGATACAAAAAAAATCTGCTTAAACTGTTTTTACAGGACAGTGAAGTTGTCAGGTCAGCCAGGCACTTGTTGTCTTTGCTGACTTCAGGAAGTGCAGCTGGTCCCAGTCAGGATAATTCCAGGTTTTTTGTGTATTTTTATTTATTATTGTGGTAAGGATAGTTAGTAAGGATAGTGTGGTAAAGGAATTCCCTGTTATGTATATGTATTTGTGCATACATAGTTTTATTAAATTACTTTCATTAAATTAATTTAATGATTCAGCCTCCATAGGCAGCACACTGTTCAGCAGAGGGCCACCATCCAAACTGAGATGACCAGGTTTTGCAACTACATTATTTTTATATAATATTGACATAAAGAAACATTACATTATTTGATGGTAAATATTTTGGTTTGTAATTTACATTTTTTGGCAACAGATCATTTCTTGGGTTTTTCAGCAAAGGACGGGGTAAAAGGCGAATGCTGTCAGTGCCCCCTAGCAAACCCGCTAAAATATTGCCTGTTAACGTTTATCTGCTTCCTCACTAATATGAGCGAACACCTATGGAGAGTGAGCAACTGGTACATATGCAAGCTGGGTTGGGGCGAAAGACAATGCAAATGGATGAAAATGCAACTTATGATGACGTAAGTATGCATGATGTTTCTCTTGCATCTTTTAAAATTCTCTTTTGCTAATGTAACAGAGCTTAATTCATTAGTAACTCTGTATAGCTGGAACATGGGTGCTGAGGTGCTCTTTAGCACATTACTGTAATGAAACACTATAAGCTGTTTGTACCAGTGTTGCACTTGTAACTGTTGGACATTTAATTTTTACTCCGTGTTATTTACATTGTAAGGGATGTGCCCAACTGAAGGATCTGTTCCCAAAATTTCAGGAAGTAAAGGGGGGTTGGCTTGTCTATAAATCTTCAGGTAATCATCAGGAACATAGTGATACATTGCAATGAAAAACAAATTCACATCAAATACATTTCTGAATTTTCACATAATCACTAATAACATATTCCATATTTTGTGTAAGTAAATACCTTTGTGCAAAGCTTAAAACATGAATCCTGGCATAACAAAATACAAGGAATGATCTAATAAAATCCAATAACACATTGTGTTTTTTAGTATTTTGTGTAATTTTTTAATTAATTAATTAATTATTATTATCATTACATTTTTTTACAGGGAGGATGGGATACCGGAAGCTCAACCTTATTCCACCTGATGAGAGTGGGTACAGTGCCAAGCATTTGAAGGCAGCAACACAAGGTTTTAAGGGAGTGCTTTACATAGCTCCTCTTCAAATGGAACTTGACACCACTGCTCTGCCACCTGAATCTGAAAGCTTTAATGACATGCCAAAAGAGAAATGCCAGAAATGTGGAATCACTTATCCATTAGTCATCCTGACTGCACACATAAAGTCCTGTGTGACAGCTGATGAAGCTGAACAGACCAATCAAGTAAGATATATTAAAATAGTTAATTTAATTTAAATACATAATTTGGAAGTTTAATAAGGTATGATAAATATATTTTTTAAAGTTTTTTAGAGCTGCTTTTGGAAACAGCAAATTATCTAAATAATTCTGATAACACATTGTATTTCTCTGTGTTTTTGTTTCTTGCATATGCAGGTTAAAGGGAAAATTCTGTCTTTTAGTCTTTCATGTGTCATTCATAACCTGTATAACTTTAAAACACAAAAAATAATTCAATAAATAATTGGAAGATTTTTTTTTTCACATCTAATGATCAGTCTTCAGAATATCTTGTTGTCCCATCCATGGTAAAGAAACTCATACATGGTTGAAACATGTTTGTTTCCTCTAGGCAACTTGCCCCATCTATCAAAATGAAATGCCTCTTGATATGATAGAGATTCACGCAAGTTTTTGCACAGGTGACAGGTGAGGAAAATAATTTTTTTTTTAAAGCGCACAACATATTTCCAGTCAATTCAGTGATTTTTATTTTTTGTTGTTTTTTGTACTTTCATTATGTGTGCTGTTAGGATTGCCGCAGGTCTTCTTCACTATACAATTGTGAATTGAATATTGTGTTTTATGTTAAAATTATGAATGTCCAATTCATTTAGAAATTTTGAGGTCATCCATTTATAAAGGACTTTTGTTCCTTCATTGCACACAAGTGTGGTAATAAAGTTTGTCTATTATATTGTAAGCACGCCACCTCTGGAATTCAATGCGTCTATGGAGGAACCATCTACATCTGGATTTTCCGTGCCTGTGACACATACCGGTGATCATTCAAATGCAGCTGAAGCCACAAGCATGAGTTATGGTATGCAGTTTTTTTCCTGAAAAAGTTTTGGAACTGATAAGCATAATACATTTCTGAGATGTAAAACTGAAATAGAATACACAATTAGCTTTAGCTGAACTGTTGACATGTTGCTTTTGTGTTTTTTTTTTTGCAGATTGGAAAACTGAACCAGATAAAAATAAAGCAGCATCCTTATACACAAAGGAAATAATTTGCCAACATGAGTTGAGAAAGGCCCTCTTGATGACCATGGATTTGAGGATGGACAAGGAAGATCAAGACAGAGAACTTGTTGCATTCTACAAACAAAACGGCATAGAATGGGCAAGCCCTGTGAAGTGCAGACTCCAAGGTGGTATTAAACATGTAAATACATTTATTTTGTGTCATTCGTAGTTAGGTTTTAATGGCCATGTCTCTCTCTCTCTCTTTTTTTTTTTTGGGACTGTTGCTGTAAATTGCTGTTACATTCAGGGGATGCTGCCATTGGTGAGGGAGTAACCAGACATTTCTTGTCTACTGTCATACAGAGGCTTCAGCATGGATTTAATTTTAACATGGGTATGTCAGCTATTTTTTTATGGAACATTGACTATAGTATTTTGTTTAATCTTTGAATCCAAAATATAACTTTTAGCCCATTATTTTAAAACAGGAAATACTGCAAGGACCTGTCTCTTTGACGGTGAACCAAGTCATCTTGTTCCATCATCATCACAATTTCTCGTAGAGTGATCTGTTCCTTGTTGCAGGACGAATGATTGGACATTCTTTCCTACATGGTGGACCTCGGCTGGCTGGAGTCAGCCAAGCAATAGTCCATGTACTACTAGGAGGTTCACCTGAGACTGCTACAGTGCAAATAGAAGACTGTCCTGACCATGATATTCGTGAAACCATAAAACTGGTATGTACATTATACATACATACAGTAGCATAATTTAGCTGTAATTTAAACAATTCATAATTGCATTCATTTTTTTTTTAACTTTCATTTATACTGTTCTACATGGAGCTTGATGGAGAGGCTGAACTCACTAGCAGTGAATATCAAGCTGTCCTTGACCTGAGTCTTGCGTGGGATCTTCCTGGCCCAACCAAAGAAAACCGGAAGTGGCTTTTTGAGCGCCTTTTATCAAATGCGGTAGTGTTGTTGTTGTTTTTTTTCTTTTGTTTAATTAACCTTCAAACTAAGCATTGGTGTACTATAATATTAATTGTATTCATGTAACCTAATAATCTAATATATGCAATACAATAGGTCATTGGAAGGAGATTACGGCAGGTGAAACAAATACGTAAAGGACTCAAAGAAACCAGACAGTGGCCACTGCTGACTGAAAGGAAAGATCTTTCAGAGGGAATGTGAAAATTCACTCACCCCTTTAGTAAGTTTAATTTGGTTTTAAAGTGATGTGCATATAGTACTGTTGCAACAGAAATGTATAATTGTTTCCAGATGCTGCTTCCCTGTAGCTGCTGGCCCTCTGATAGCAGTGTGGATGATGATGATGATGATGACGACAACCACGATTGTTCACTAGAAGATAGGTCGCATCTCAGGGTATTTGCGTCACTTCATTGAGACAGGTATAAATCTTTACATTTGTTTTATTAGGTCTGTATGAAATGTATTTGATACAGTTTGCTGGATTTTACAACACTGGGCATATGTTAGATGACCTGTATTAAATCATGGAGTGGTGGCAGGGATGACATCAGAAACTGAAAGACTATTTCACCACTGGTTCCTTCAAGATTTCCCCATGGGGTTTTATCAATTATGAGTAAAAATAAAGCTTGTGGTAAATGTAACTTGACAATACTTTGATATTTTTTTCTACAATGTAAACTGCACACACTCACCCACAAATCATGAGTTGTGAAGCATTTGGATTCATTTTTGAAAAAATATGCTTTTAACGTCTGGGATGTGTTTACACTGCAGAACAAAACATCAAAGGATTGTCGAGTTCTGTTTAATACAGAATTTATTTTACTCATAAATTGAAGAAACTCATCATAAAAGCCCATAGGAAAATCTTGTGGGAACCAGAGGGTGGTGTTTTGCCATCATACTCTACCCCCACACCCCCTACTCATTTCTCAAACCCCATGGAAACTTTTTTTTTCTCTTACTTTCCGCCCCCCCGAACTGACCCCCCCTGTCGCCCACCCCCTTGAAATGTAAATATATATATTTTTTGCTTTATCTAGCATCCAGCTCTGACCTTAAGGACTTGGTGAAATTTTGGCTGGGGTGGGAAGTGCCAGATAGAAAGATGGTAGTGGAAGTTGTTACTGCTGACATGCCGAAGTCCTCCACTTGCTTCAACATGCTACGATTACCAAGTCATTACATGGATTTCAGCCATTTTAAGGACGAGCTCCTTAAGTGCACTGGCACGTCTGAGTTTGGTTTTGGGCTTGTATAGTTATGTGAAATTGAATACAGTAATACAGACACCATGTCTATAAATTAAGTTACAGTACCACAGTTTGTCCTGTGTTGTTTGGACTTGTTGGTCAATTTTGATGCAGTTCATCTACACCAGGGGTGCCCAACCCTGCTCCCTGCAACCCTGATCGACTGTCCTGCAAAGTTTAGCTCAAACCCTAATCAAACACACCTGAACAAACTAATCAAGGTCTTCAGGATTACTAAAAAATTAAAGGAGCGTGTTTTGGGGAAAAATTAGAGTTGGAGCTAAACTTTTGCAGGACAGTCGAGCGCCAGGAGCAGGGCTTGGGCACCGCTGATCTACACACACACACACACACACGTTCATGTAGAATTGCGAATTGTAGAATTGTTTTATTTTTGAGAAGGGGAAACCACTATGCAATAGTTTTCAACAGAGCAATTTAGCTCTCCATAGTGCCAATGTACTTAATGAAACAGTTCTTGGGGGAAAAAAAAAAACATTATTTTATCAAATAAATTTATTCAGTTCCAGCACTTCATGTGTCTACTTAATGTGTCATTACTCAAGTGACTGGCAAAACTGCACTGCAGCCGTATAAATGTCTATCCCGTGGGATTGTGATGGTGATCTTGGATCCACTGTGTCCTTCAGTGCTGTAAGTTGCTCTGGTGTAAGTGGACATTCTACAGTTGGAACATTAACACCAACACTTTCATCAGGAGGCAATCCACTGCTTTCCCAATCAATATCAGCAATGTTCACTTCCTACGTAAACAAAGAACAACATTTCTGTATAAATGGTATACAATCTCAGTTCCTGTAATAGTTCAAAATACTACATTTATACGAGTACTACAATGCTAATTAAGTGTTTAAATGTCAGTGAAGGAAAATTTTAATTCTCACAACCCCTGTAATATTTCTAAAAAAAAAAAAATGTAAACATGTCTGTAAATTTGCATGAACAATAAATACCTCTTCATCTTGGGGATCATCAACTGGATAATGAATTTGACCCAATTCCCAGAGCTGGTTTGGAGACATGTTGTGTTCTGTTCTCAAAGGGTGATTATCCCACCCATCTCGGAAAAGATTTAGATCATCTTGTAGCCTTGGTAGGAATGTGTAGTGGCAACAGAAGAGATGTGTTTGGTCTGCAGTATGAAGGTAGTTGGCTTCCTCAAGATAGTGTAGTACATCATAGTACACACTGGTCACGGCAGTCCACACATCTCTCCACAGTCGTTCTATTCTACAACATAAAGCATCACAAGATAATTCCTAAGCAATTAGTTGGTTCAAACAAGCATTTGGAGAATAAAGCATAAGGTTACATAGAAGATATGTCTGCTACACAATACTTTCTTTACATACCTTTGATTGTGGACACTTTTTCCTGAAATGAAACTGATTCTCCCTGTGCCACGAACTGTGAACATTAAACGTAAAATTCAAATGCTTTTACTTTCCTGAACTGGGCGGTTGTTATTCGCTGCATTCAAGTACACAACCTGCAAATACAAAGGAAAAAAGAATAATGCAACAAAAAGAACACAAATAAACACATTGGAACTGAATGTATTACAAGCTTCTTTTCCATAAACAGGAATCAATTTTCATATACATCATCGTGAATGGACTGATTTTGATAGCAGATGACTAGTAACACTTTAAATCAAATGCATACATGGTGAAACCTGTTCTATAGGAACACAGACTAAACAAACCTTCAAATATTACAATGTTGTATCTATTTACAAGATTAAATATAAAACACATTTTGAAAACTTTACAGTCATTCCTATAGCTTTATATATAGCCTGTGTGTGTGTGTGTGTGTGTGCGTGCATCATTACAGTCTTTAAAAAGGCTGGGTTTGAAATGAGCTCGCGGGCTCCCGTTTCCTCGCGGAATTGCTTTACCGCGCTCGCCAGCATCATGGTTCGCTCGGTTATTAATGGCACAGAATTGCCGCCATAGCAAACGCAGATTTGAATTTAGCAGAAGTGCAGCACTGAATGTTCTAATCACACTGGTGTGATCGTATATTAAATATAAAAACTATTATTTGGCTATTTCTTTTTTTTTGTCTTGGGAAGGCAGGCAAAATTCACTTGGCTCAAAAATCTGAGGGGGCACGGCTGAAATCGCATTCCGGGAGGAGCGGTATTTCGGCTGGGTCACCCTCTGGCCTAGTTCCCGGAGTACGTGCCCAGTAGGCCCGTGCTTAATCCGTCTCTGGAGTTATGACGCTTACACCTGGTCTAGACTGGACGCGAGAGGTGCGAAGTGCCGCGACAGAAAACAGTAGAACCCGTCGATTATAATCAGTGATAGTGTCTACACTGAATGCAAAAATGTCCAACAGCAAGCGGATTCCCCGTTCTATTTCTGGCAGAGTCCAAGCTCTTTACAACGGCCGCTTTGTCATTTCAAGCTGTTGCGGCGCGGCGCAGTCGCGTCTAGTGTAGACACGGTGGCATGCTAATCACTTTTACACCAAATATACTTTAAAACAAACACCAGAGACCGCTTAAATGTTTCACATGCTGGGAACGCTAGCATAATATCTAAATATAAACCATAAACGCTTAAAAATCACTTACCTCTGGGCGATTGACCTTCTGAGCCGCACGCTCGCGCCAGAAAACTACTACAGCTCTAATTGGCCAAAATGCTTTCTTCTTCTTCTTTTGGTTTTATGGCAGGTTGCGAACCAACTTCATAGGTGCATACCACCACCTACTGTGAAGGAGTGTGAAGAGAATGTACCACTTCTCACCTAAATCTTAAATTCTGTTCATTATTCCACAATTCTTAAGAAATCTCATGATTGCACTTATTTGTTTTCCTGCATTTGGACCATCATTCAGAATACTACTTAATGAAAATTCTTTAACTCCTAAGGATTGTAATTCATCTTTAAGTCGATCCCTTTCTCTTTCATATGCTGTACATATCATCATAATGTGTTCCACTGATTCCTCTGTTAAACAAACATTACATAGACCAGTATTAGGTTTCCCTGTAATGTATAGTGTTTGGTTAAGATTGAATGTCTGTTCGGTATACGTGTTAAAATGCTTGTCCTTCTACTTTCTGTTATGAATGATTGTTCTTCTCTATACGCCTTTGTACTTTGGGATAATGCCTATCTGTTTGACATGAGCTCCCAGTATATCTGCCCTACCATATTGCATGATTTAATATTAACTGTTTTCCCTTCTATTCTGCTGATTGCAATATTTATACGTGGATATACATATTGAAGGATTGCTTTAGCCATTTTATCTACCTCTCATTACCTGAATTCAAACATGTGCAGTACCATATAAACCGAGAAATTATCCCTACTGTTTAATACTATAAATGTAATCATGAATTTCTGTTAAATGTATTTTTCTATTTGATGCCATGATTGTAAACTCATAAGAGCTGCCATCGAGTCAGAGCATATTATTACTTTATCCGGTCTTACTTCATATACCCACTCTAATGCCATAAGGATAGCTACCATCTCTGCTGTATATACAGAAGTACCATCCGTAATTCTTCCAGCCTTCCTAACCTGAAACTCTGGAATGAGAAATGCAGCACCTGTCCTTCCAGTTTCTATGTTCTTTGATCCATCTGTGTAAATTGAAGAAATGAATAATGCAAACGTTTTATATATTCTTTAACATACGCTTCTAAATTAAACCCCTCCCCCATTCCCGTCATTTCTTTATGTACGTTTAAGTCGACTTCTGGTTGTTCTAATAACCAAGGTGCTATTGGAGGAGATACTATTACCGATGCAAATTTATTTGATTCTATTCCAGTTTCATTGATCAATTTCTTAATTCTCCATGCAAATCCTTTACCTGATTTATTTACTGTTTCCCAACTCTCATTAAGTACTTCTCTTAAAGGATGATCCTCTCTTTGACCCTGAAGATTAATCCAATATGCCATGGCTAGTTTTTCTCTTCTTAAACGTAGAGACATTTCTGAGGACTTCCAC